>JBBPBP010009777.1:1691325-1723804 GCA_037974735.1 Cicer chorassanicum
ATTTATAACTTTGCCTCGGGTTCCGTGTCGGACTTCAAACCCTAGCCATCGTCTAGCCCAAAAATATCGATTTCGGCCCATTTTTATTGGTTGGTACGAAAATCGCCCGAAAAGTCTAGATGAAATCCACGACCGCGAGATCCTTGTAGCATTCTTCTCCTAAATTTATGACTCTTTCTTGGGTTCCGTGTCGGATTTCAAACCCTAGCCATCGTATGGCCCGAAATTACCGATTTAGGCCCATTTTTGTCGGGTGGTACGAAAATCGCCTGAAAAGTCCAGATGAAATCGACGACCGCGAGATCCTTGTAGCATTCTTCTCCTAAATTTATAACTGTGCCTTAGGTTCCGTGTCGGATTTCAAACCCTAGCCATCGTCTGGCCCGAAAATACCGATTTCGGCCCATTTTTGTCAGGTGGTCGAAAATCGCCCGAAAAGTCCAGATGAAATCGACGACCGCAAGATCCTTGTAGCATTCTTTTCTTAAATTTATAACCGTGTCTCTGGTTCGTGTCGAATTTCATTCCCTAGTCAGTGTCTGGCCCGAAAATACCAATTTTCGGCCCATTTTTGTCGGGTTGTACGAAAATCGCCCGAAAAGTCCAGATGCAATCGACAACCGCGAGATCCTTGTAGCATTCTTCTTCTAAATTTATGACTGTGTCTCGGGTTCCGTGTCGGATTTCAAACCCTAGCCATCGTCTGGCCTGAAAATAACGATTTCGGCCCATTTTTGTCGGGTGGTACGAAAATCGCTCGAAAAGTCCAGATGAAATCGACAACCGCGAGATCCTTGTAGAATTCTTCTCCTAAATTTATAACTTTGCCTCGGGTTCCGTGTCGGACTTCAAACCCTAGCCATCGTCTAGCCCAAAAATATCGATTTCGGCCCATTTTTGTCGGTTGGTACGAAAATCGCCCGAAAAGTCTAGATGAAATCGACGACCGCGAGATCCTTGTAGCATTCTTCTCCTAAATTTATGACTCTTTCTTGGGTTCCGTGTCGGATTTCAAACCCTAGCCATCGTATGGCCCGAAATTACCGATTTAGGCCCATTTTTGTCGGGTGGTACGAAAATCGCCTGAAAAGTCCAGATGAAATCGACGACCGCGAGATCCTTGTAGCATTCTTCTCCTAAATTTATAACTGTGCCTCAGGTTCCGTGTCGGATTTCAAACCCTAGCCATCGTCTGGCCCGAAAATACCGATTTCGGCCCATTTTTGTCAGGTGGTCAAAAATCGCCCGAAAAGTCCAGATGAAATCGACTACCGCGAGATCCTTGTAGCATTCTTCTCCTAAATTTATGACTGTGTCTCGGGTTCCGTGTCGGATTTCAAACCCTAGCCATCGTCTGGCCCGAAAATACCAATTTTGGCCCATTTTTGTTGGGTGGTACGTAAATCGCCCGAAAAGTCCAGATGAAATCGACGACCGCGAAATCCTTGTAGCATTATTTTCCTAAATTTATGACTGTGTCTTGGGTTCCGTGTCGGATTTCAAACCCTAGCCATCGTCTGGCCCGAAAATACCGATTTCGGCCCATTTTTATCAGGTGGTACGAAAATCGCCCGAAAAGTCTAGATGAAATCGACGACCGCGAGATCCTTGTAGCATTCTTTTCTTAAATTTATAACCGTGTATCTGGTTCGTGTCGAATTTCATTCCCTAGTCAGTGTCTGGCCCGAAAATACCAATTTTCGGCCCATTTTTGTCGGGTTGTACGAAAATCGCCCGAAAAGTCCAGATGCAATCGACAACCGTGAGATCCTTGTAGCATTCTTCTTCTAAATTTATGACTGTGTCTCGGGTTCCGTGTCGGATTTCAAACCCTAGCCATCGTCTGGCCTGAAAATAACGATTTCGGCCCATTTTTGTCGGGTGGTACGAAAATCGCTCGAAAAGTCCAGATGAAATCGACAACCGCGAGATCCTTGTAGAATTCTTCTCCTAAATTTATAACTTTGCCTCGGGTTCCGTGTCGGACTTCAAACCCTAGCCATCGTCTAGCCCAAAAATATCGATTTCGGCCCATTTTTGTCGGTTGGTACGAAAATCGCCCGAAAAGTCTAGATGAAATCGACGACCGCGAGATCCTTGTAGCATTCTTCTCCTAAATTTATGACTCTTTCTTGGGTTCCGTGTCGGATTTCAAACCCTAGCCATCGTATGGCCCGAAATTACCGATTTAGGCCCATTTTTGTTGGGTGGTACGAAAATCGCCTGAAAAGTCCAGATGAAATCGACGACCGCGAGATCCTTGTAGCATTCTTCTCCTAAATTTATAACTGTGCCTTAGGTTCCGTGTCGGATTTCAAACCCTAGCCATCGTCTGGCCCGAAAATACCGATTTCGGCCCATTTTTGTCAGGTGGTCGAAAATCGCCCGAAAAGTCCAGATGAAATCGACTACCGCGAGATCCTTGTAGCATTCTTCTCCTAAATTTATGAATGTGTCTCGGGTTCCGTGTCGGATTTCAAACCCTAGCCATCGTCTGGCCCGAAAATACCAATTGTGGCCCATTTTTGTCGGGTGGTACGAAAATCGCCCGAAAAGTCCAGATGAAATCGACGACCGCGAAATCCTTGTAGCATTATTTTCCTAAATTTATGACTGTGTCTCGGGTTCCGTGTCGGATTTCAAACCCTAGCCATCGTCTGGCCCGAAAATACCGATTTCGGCCCATTTTTATCGGGTGGTACGAAAATCGCCCGAAAAGTCTAGATGAAATCGACGACCGCGAGATCCTTGTAGCATTCTTTTCTTAAATTTATAACCGTGTCTCTGGTTCGTGTCGAATTTCATTCCCTAGTCAGTGTCTGGCCCGAAAATACCAATTTTCGGCCCATTTTTGTCGGGTTGTACGAAAATCGCCCGAAAAGTCCAGATGCAATCGACAACCGCGAGATCCTTGTAGCATTCTTCTCCTAAATTTATGACTGTGTCTAGGGTTCCGTGTCGAATTTCAAACCCTAGCCATCGTCTGGCCCGAAAATACCGATTTCGGCCCATTTTTGTCGGGTGGTACGAAAATCGCTCGAAAAGTCCAGATGAAATCGACAACCGCGAGATCCTCGTAGAATTCTTCTCCTAAATTTATAACTTTGCCTCGGGTTCCGTGTCGGACTTCAAACCCTAGCCATCGTCTAGCCCAAAAATATCGATTTCGGCCCATTTTTATTGGTTGGTACGAAAATCGCCCGAAAAGTCTAGATGAAATCCACGACCGCGAGATCCTTGTAGCATTCTTCTCCTAAATTTATGACTCTTTCTTGGGTTCCGTGTCGGATTTCAAACCCTAGCCATCGTATGGCCCGAAATTACCGATTTAGGCCCATTTTTGTCGGGTGGTACGAAAATCGCCTGAAAAGTCCAGATGAAATCGACGACCGCGAGATCCTTGTAGCATTCTTCTCCTAAATTTATAACTGTGGCTCAGGTTCCGTGTCGGATTTCAAACCCTAGCCATCGTCTGGCCCGAAAATACCGATTTCGGCCCATTTTTGTCAGGTGGTCGAAAATCGCCCGAAAAGTCCAGATGAAATAGACTACCGCGAGATCCTTGTAGCATTCTTCTCATAAATTTATGACTGTGTCTCGGGTTCCGTGTCGGATTTCAAACCCTAGCCATCGTCTGGCCCGAAAATACCAATTTTGGCCCATTTTTGTTGGGTGGTACGTAAATCGCCCGAAAAGTCCAGATGAAATCGACGACCGCGAAATCCTTGTAGCATTATTTTCCTAAATTTATGACTGTGTCTTGGGTTCCGTGTCGGATTTCAAACCCTAGCCATCGTCTGGCCCGAAAATACCGATTTCGGCCCATTTTTATCAGGTGGTACGAAAATCGCCCGAAAAGTCTAGATGAAATCGACGACCGCGAGATCCTTGTAGCATTCTTTTCTTAAATTTATAACCGTGTATCTGGTTCGTGTCGAATTTCATTCCCTAGTCAGTGTCTGGCCCGAAAATACCAATTTTCGGCCCATTTTTGTCGGGTTGTACGAAAATCGCCCGAAAAGTCCAGATGCAATCGACAACCGTGAGATCCTTGTAGCATTCTTCTTCTAAATTTATGACTGTGTCTCGGGTTCCGTGTCGGATTTCAAACCCTAGCCATCGTCTGGCCTGAAAATAACGATTTCGGCCCATTTTTGTCGGGTGGTACGAAAATCGCTCGAAAAGTCCAGATGAAATCGACAACCGCGAGATCCTTGTAGAATTCTTCTCCTAAATTTATAACTTTGCCTCGGGTTCCGTGTCGGACTTCAAACCCTAGCCATCGTCTAGCCCAAAAATATCGATTTCGGCCCATTTTTGTCGGTTGGTACGAAAATCGCCCGAAAAGTCTAGATGAAATCGACGACCGCGAGATCCTTGTAGCATTCTTCTCCTAAATTTATGACTCTTTCTTGGGTTCCGTGTCGGATTTCAAACCCTAGCCATCGTATGGCCCGAAATTACCGATTTAGGCCCATTTTTGTCGGGTGGTACGAAAATCGCCTGAAAAGTCCAGATGAAATCGACGACCGCGAGATCCTTGTAGCATTCTTCTCCTAAATTTATAACTGTGCCTTAGGTTCCGTGTCGGATTTCAAACCCTAGCCATCGTCTGGCCCGAAAATACCGATTTCGGCCCATTTTTGTCAGGTGGTCGAAAATCGCCCGAAAAGTCCAGATGAAATCGACGACCGCAAGATCCTTGTAGCATTCTTTTCTTAAATTTATAACCGTGTCTCTGGTTCGTGTCGAATTTCATTCCCTAGTCAGTGTCTGGCCCGAAAATACCAATTTTCGGCCCATTTTTGTCGGGTTGTACGAAAATCGCCCGAAAAGTCCAGATGCAATCGACAACCGCGAGATCCTTGTAGCATTCTTCTTCTAAATTTATGACTGTGTCTCGGGTTCCGTGTCGGATTTCAAACCCTAGCCATCGTCTGGCCTGAAAATAACGATTTCGGCCCATTTTTGTCGGGTGGTACGAAAATCGCTCGAAAAGTCCAGATGAAATCGACAACCGCGAGATCCTTGTAGAATTCTTCTCCTAAATTTATAACTTTGCCTCGGGTTCCGTGTCGGACTTCAAACCCTAGCCATCGTCTAGCCCAAAAATATCGATTTCGGCCCATTTTTGTCGGTTGGTACGAAAATCGCCCGAAAAGTCTAGATGAAATCGACGACCGCGAGATCCTTGTAGCATTCATCTCCTAAATTTATGACTCTTTCTCGGGTTCCGTGTCGGATTTCAAACCCTAGCCATCGTATTGCCCGAAATTACCGATTTAGGCCCATTTTTGTCGGGTGGTACGAAAATCGCCCGAAAAGTCCAGATGAAATCGACGACTGCGAGATCCTTGTAGCATTATTCTCCTAAATTTATAACGGTGCCTCAGGTTCCGTGTCGGATTTCAAAACCTAGCCATCGTCTGGCCCGAAAATACCGATTTCGGCCCATTGTTGTCAGGTGGTCGAAAATCGCTCGAAAAGTCCAGATGAAATCGACGACCGCGAGATCCTTGTAGCATTCTTTTCCTAAATTTATGACTGTGTCTCGGGTTCTGTGTCGGATTTCAAACCCTAGCCATCGTTTGGCCCGAAAATACCGATTTCAGCCCATTTTTGTCGGGCGGTACAAAAATTGCCCGAAAATTCCAGATGAAATCGACGACCGCGAGATCCTTGTAGCATTCTTCTCCTAAATTGATAACTTTGCCTCGGGTTCCATGTCGGATTTCAAACCCTAGCCGTCGTCTGGCCCGAAAATACCGATTTCGGCCCATTTTTGTCGGGCGGTACGAAAATCGCCCGAAAAGTCCAGATGAAATCGCAACCGCGAGATCATTGTAGCATCATTCTCCTAAATTTATAACTGTGCCTCAGGTTCCGTGTCAGATTTCAAACCCTAGCCATCGTCTGGCCCGAAAATACCGATTTCGGCCCATTTTTGTCAGGTGGTCAAAAATCGCCCGAAAAGTCCAGATGAAATCGACGACCGCGAGATCCTTGTAGCATTCTTCTCCTTAGTTTATGACCGTGTCTCGGGTTCCATGTCGGATTTCAAACCCTAGCCATCGTCTGGCTCGAAAATACCGATTTTGGCCCATTATTATCGGGTGGTACGAAAATCGCCAAAAAAGTCCAGATGAAATCGACGACCGCGAGATCCTTGTAGCATTCTTTTCCTAAATTTATAACTGTGTCTCTGGTTCCGTGTCGAATTTCAATCCCTAGTCAGTGTCTGGCCCGAAAATACCAATTTTCAGGCCCATTTTTGTCGGGTTGTACGAAAATCGCCTGAAAAGTCTAGATGCAATCGACAACCGCAAGATCCTTGTAGCATTCTTCTCCTAAATTTATGACTGTGTCTCGGGCTCCGTGTCGGATTTCAAACCCTAGCCATCGTATGGCCCGAAATTACCGATTTCGGCCCATATTTGTCGGGTGGTACGAAAATCGCCCGAAAAGTCCAGATGAAATCGACGACCGCGAGATCCTTGTAGCATTCTTCTCCTAAATTTATAACTGTGCCTCAGGTTCCGTGTCGGATTTCAAACCCTAGCCATCGTGTGGCCCGAAAATACTGATTTCGGCCCACTTTTGTCAGGTGGTCGAAAATCGCCCGAAAAGTCCAGATGAAATGGACTACCGCGAGATCCTTGTAGCATTCTTCTCCTAAATTTATGACTGTGTCTCGGGTTCCGTGTCGGATTTCAAACCCTAGCCATCGTCTGGCCCGAAAATACTGATTACGGCCCATTTTTGTCGGGTGTTACGATAATCGCTCGAAAAGTCCAGATGAAATCGACAACCGCGAGATCCTTGTAGAATTCTTCTCCTAAATTTATAACTTTGCCTCGGGTTCCGTGTATGACTTCAAACCCTAGCCATCGTCTGGCCCAAAAATATCGATTTCGGCCCATTTTTGTCGGTTGGTACGAAAATCGCCCGAAAAGTCCAGATGAAATCGACGACCGCGAGATCCTTGTAGCATTCTTCTCCTAAATTTATAACTGTGCCTCAGGTTCCATGTCAGATTTCAAACCCTAGCCATCGTCTGGCCCGAAAATACCGATTTCGGCCCATTTTTGTCAAGTGGTCGAAAATCGCTCGAAAAGTCCAGATGAAATCGACGACCGCGAGATCCTTGTAGCATTCTTTTCCTAAATTTATGACTGTGTCTCGGGTTCTGTGTCGGATTTCAAACCCTAGCCATCGTTTGGCCCGAAAATACCGATTTCAGCCCATTTTTGTCGGGCGGTACAAAAATTGCCCGAAAATTCCAGATGAAATCGACGACCGCGAGATCCTTGTAGCATTCTTCTCCTAAATTTATGACTGTGTCTCGGGTTCCCTGTCGGATTTCAAACCCTAGCCATCTTCTGGCCCGAAAATACCAATTTTTGCCCATTTTTGTCGGGTGGTACGAAAATCGCCCAAAAAGTCCAGATGAAATCGACGACCGCGAGATCCTTGTAGCATTCTTCTCCTAAATTTATGACTGTATCTCGGGTTCCGTGTCGGATTTCAAAACCTAGCCATCGTCTGGCCCGAAAATACCGATTTCGGTCCATTTTTGTCAAGTGGTCGAAAATCGCCCGAAAAGTCCAGATGAAATTGACGACCGCGAAATCCTTGTAGCATTATTTTCCTAAATTTATGACTGTGTCTCGGGTTCCGTGTCGGATTTCAAACCCTAGCCATCGTCTGTCCCGAAAATACATATTTCGGCCCATTTTTGTTGGGTGGTACGAAAATCGCCAGAAAAGACCAGATGAAATCGACGACCGCGAGATCCTTGTAGCATTCTTCTCCTAAATTTATGACTGTGTCTCGGGATCCGTGTCGGATTTCAAACCCTAGCCATCGTCTAGCCCGAAAATACCGATTTCTACCCATTTTTGTCGGTTGGTACGAAAATCGCTTGAAAAGTTCAGATGAAATCGACGACCGTGAGATCCTTGTAGCATTCTTTTCCTAAATTTATAACTGTGTCTCTGGTTCCGTGTCCAATTTCAAACCCCAGCCAGTTTCTAGCCCGAAAATACTGATTTTCGGCCCATTTTTGTCGGGTTGTACGAAAATCGCCCGAAAAGTCCAGATGAAATCGACAACCGCAAGATCCTTGTAGCATTCTTCTCCTAAATTTATGACTATGTCTCGAGTTCCGTGTCGGATTTCAAACCCTAGCCATTGTCTGGCCCGAAAATACCGATTTTGGCCCATTTTTGTCGGGTAGTACGAAAGTCGCCTGAAAAGTCCTGATGAAATCGATAACCGCGAGATCCTTGTAGCATTCTTCTTCTAAATTGATAACTTTGCCTCGGGTTCCATGTCGGATTTCAAACCCTAGCCGTTGTCTGGCCCGAAAATACCGATTTCGGCCCATTTTTGTCGGGCGGTACGAAAATCGCCCGAAAAGTCCAGATGAAATCGCAACCGCGAGATCATTGTAGCCTTATTCTCCTAAATTTATAACTGTGCCTCAGGTTCCGTGTCAGATTTCAAACCCTAGCCATCGTCTGGCCCGAAAATACCGATTTCGGCCCATTTTTGTCAGGTGGTCAAAAATCGCCCGAAAAGTCCAGATGAAATCGACGACCACGAGATCCTTGTAGCATTCTTCTCCTTAGTTTATGACCGTGTCTCGGGTTCCATGTCGGATTTCAAACCTTAGCCATCGTCTGGCTCGAAAATACCGATTTTGGCCCATTATTATCGGGTGGTACGAAAATCGCCCGAAAAGTCCAGATGAAATCGACGACCGCGAGATCCTTGTAGCATTCTTTTCCTAAATTTATAACTGTGTCTCTGGTTCCGTGTCGAATTTCAATCCCTAGTCAGTGTCTGGCCCGAAAATACCAATTTTCAGCCTATTTTTGTCGGGTTGTACGAAAATCGCCTGAAAAGTCCAGATGCAATCGACAACGGCGAGATCCTTGTAGCATTCTTCTCCTAAATTTATGACTGTGTCTCGGGATCCGTGTCGGATTTCAAACCCTAGCCATCGTCTAGCCCGAAAATACTGATTTCTACCCATTTTTGTCGGTTGGTACGAAAATCGCTTGAAAAGTTCAGATGAAATCGACGACCGTGAGATCCTTGTAGCATTCTTTTCCTAAATTTATAACTGTGTCTCTGGTTCCGTGTCCAATTTCAAACCCTAGCCAGTGTCTAGCCCGAAAATACTGATTTTCGGCCCATTTTTGTCGGGTTGTACGAAAATCGCCAGAAAAGTCCAGATGAAATCGACAACCGCAAGATCCTTGTAGCATTCTTCTCCTAAATTTATGACTATGTCTCGAGTTCCGTGTCGGATTTCAAACCCTAGCCATTGTCTGGCCCGAAAATACCGATTTCGGCCCATTTTTGTCGGGTAGTACGAAAGTCGCCTGAAAAGTCCTGATGAAATTGACAACCGCGAGATCCTTGTAGCATTCTTCTTCTAAATTGATAACTTTGCCTCGGGTTCCATGTCGGATTTCAAACCCTAGCCGTTGTCTGGCCCGAAAATACCGATTTCGGCCCATTTTTGTCGGGCGGTACGAAAATCGCCCGAAAAGTCCAGATGAAATCGCAACTGCGAGATCATTGTAGCATTATTCTCCTAAATTTATAACTGTGCCTCAGGTTCCGTGTCATATTTCAAACCCTAGCCATCGTCTGGCCCGAAAATACCGATTTCGGCCCATTTTTGTCAGGTGGTCAAAAATCGCCCGAAAAGTCCAGATGAAATCGACGACCGCGAGATCCTTGTAGCATTCTTCTCCTTAGTTTATGACCGTGTCTCGGGTTCCATGTCGGATTTCAAACCCTAGCCATCGTCTGGCTCGAAAATACCGATTTTGGCCCATTTTTGTCGGGTGGTACAAAAATCGCTCGAAAAGTCCAGATGAAATCGACAACCGCGAGATCCTTGTAGAATTCTTCTCCTAAATTTATAACTTGGCCTCGGGTTCAGTGTAGGACTTCAAACACTAGCCATCGTCTAGCCCGAAAATATCGATTTCGGCCCATTTTTATCGGTTGGTACGAAAATCGCCCAGAAAGACCAGATGAAATCGACGACCGCGAGATCCTTGTAGCATTTTTCTCCTAAATTTATAATTGTGCCTCAGGTTCCGTGTCGGATTTCAAACCCTAGCCATCGTCTGGCCCGAAAATACTGATTTCGGCCCACTTTTGTCAAGTGGTCGAAAATCGCCCGAAAAGTCCAGATGAAATGGACTACCGCGAGATCCTTGTAGCATTCTTCTCCTAAATTTATGACTGTTTCTCGGGTTCCGTGTCGGATTTCAAACCCTAGCCATCGTCTGGCCCGAAAATACCGATTTCAGCCCATTTTTGTCGGGTGTTACGATAATCGCTCGAAAAGTCCAGATGAAATCGACAACCGCGAGATCCTTGTAGAATTCTTCTCCTAAATTTATAACTTTGCCTCGGGTTCCGTGTTGGACTTCAAACCCTAGCCATCGTCTGGCCCAAAAATATCGATTTCGGCCCATTTTTGTCGGTTGGTACGAAAATCGCCCGAAAAGTCCAAATGAAATCGACGACCGCGAGATCCTTGTAGCATTCTTCTCCTAAATTTATAACTGTGCCTTAGGTTCCATGTCGGATTTCAAACCCTAGCCATCGTCTGGCCCGAAAATACCGGTTTCGGCCCATTTTTGTCAAGTGGTCGAAAGTCGCCCGAAAAGTCCAGATGAAATCGACGACCGCGAGATCCTTGTAGCATTCTTTTCCTAAATTTATGACTGTGTCTCGGGTTCTGTGTCGGATTTCAAACCCTAGCCATCGTCTGGCCCGAAAATACCGATTTCGGCCCATTTTTGTCGGGTGGTACAAAAATCGCCCGAAAATTCCAGATGAAATCGACGACCGCGAGATCCTTGTAGCATTCTTCTCCTAAATTTATGACTGTGTCTCGCGTTCTATGTCGGATTTCAAACCCTAGCCATCATCTGGCCCGAAAATACCAATTTTTGCCCATTTTTGTCGGGTGGTACGAAAATCGCCCGAAAAGTCCAGATGAAATCGACAACCGCGAGATCCATGTAGCATTCTTATCCTAAATTGATAACTTTGCCTCGGGTTCCATGTCGGATTTCAAACCCTAGCCGATTTTGGCCCATTATTATCGGGTGGTACGAAAATCGCCCGAAAAGTCCAGATGAAATCGACGATCGCGAGATCCTTGTAGCATTCTTTTCCTAAATTTATAACTGTGTCTCTGGTTCCGTAACGAATTTCAATCCCTAGCCAGTGTCTGGCCCGAAAATACCAATTTTCGGCCCATTTTTGTCGGGTTGTACGAAAATCGCTTGAAAAGTCCAGATGAAATCGCAACCGCGAGATCCTTGTAGCATTATTCTCCTAAATTTATAACTGTGCCTCAGGTTCCGTGTCAGATTTCAAACCCTAGCCATCGTCTAGCCCAAAAATATCGATATCGGCCCATTTTTGTCTGTTGGTACGAAAATCGCCCGGAAAGTCCAGATGAAATCGACTACCGCGAGATCCTTGTAGCATTCTTCTCCTAAATTTATGACTGTGTCTCGGGTTCCATGTCGGATTTCAAACCCTAGCCATCGTCTGGCCCGAAAATACCAATTTTTGCCCATTTTTGTCGGGTGGTACGAAAATCGCCCGAAAAGTCCAGATGAAATCGACAACCGCGAGATCCATGTATCATTCTTATCCTAAATTGATAACTTTGCCTCGGGTTCCATGTCGGATTTCAAACCCTAGCCGATTTTGGCCCATTATTATCGGGTGGTACGAAAATCGCCCGAAAAGTCCAGATGAAATCGACGACCGCGAGATCCTTGTAGCATTCTTTTCCTAAATTTATAATTGTGTCTCTGGTTCCGTGTCGAATTTCAATCCCTAGCCAGTGTCTGGCCCGAAAATACCAATTTTCGGCCCATTTTTGTCGGGTTGTACGAAAATCGCCTGAAAAGTCCAGATGAAATCGCAACCGCGAGATCCTTGTAGCATTATTCTCCTAAATTTATAACTGTGCCTCAGGTTCCGTGTCATAATTCAAACCCTAGCCATCGTCTAGCCCAAAAATATCGATTTCGGCCCATTTTTGTCTGTTGGTACGAAAATCGCCCGGAAAATCCAGATGAAATCGACTACCGCGAGATCCTTGTAGCATTCTTCTCCTAAATTTATGAGTCTGTCTCGGGTTCCGTCTCGGATTACAAACCATAGCCATCGTATGGCCCGAAATTATCGATTTCGGCCCATTTTTGTCGGGTGGTACGAAAATCGCCCGAAAAGTCCAGATGAAATCGACAACCGCGAGATCCTTGTAGTATTCTTCTCCTAAATTTATAACTGTGCCTCAGGTTCCGTGTCGGATTTCAAACCCTAGCCAGTGTCTTGTTCGAAAATACCAATTTTCGGCCCATTTTTGTCGGGTTGTACGAAAATCGCCCGAAAAGTCCAGATGAAATCGACAACCGCGAGATCCTTGTAGCATTCTTCTCCTAAATTTATGACTGTGTCTTGGGTTCCATGTCGGATTTCAAACCCTAGCCATCGTCTGGCCCGAAAATACCAATTTTTGCCCATTTTTGTCCGGTGGTACGAAAATCGCCCGAAAAGTCCAGATGAAATCGACGACTTCGAGATCCTTGTAGCATTCTTCTCCTAAGTTTATGACTGTGTCTCGGGTTCCGTGTCGGATTTCAAACCCTAGCCAATGTCTGGCCCGAAAATACCGATTTTGGCCCATTATAATCGAGTGGTACGAAAATCGCCCGAAAAGTACAGATGAAATCGACGACCGCAAGATCCTTGTAGCATTCTTTTCCTAAATTTATAACTGTGTCTCTGGTTCCGTGTCGAATTTCAAACCCTAGCCAGTGTCTGGTTCGAAAATACCAATTTTCGGCGCATTTTTGTCGGGTTGTACGAAAATTGCCCGAAAAGTCCAGATGAAATCGACAACCGCGAGATCCTTGTAGCATTCTTCCCCTAAATTTGTGAAAGTGTCTCGGGTTCCATGTCGGATTTCAAACCCTAGCCATCGTCTAGCCCGAAAATACCGATTTCGGCCCATTTTTGTCGGGTGGTACGAAAATCGCTCGAAAAGTCCAGATGAAATCGACAACCGCGAGATCCTTGTAGAATTCTTCTCCTAAATTTATAACTTTGCCTCGGGTTCCGTGTCGGACTTCAAACCCTAGCCATCGTCTAGCCCAAAAATATCGATTTCGGCCCATTTTTGTCGGTTGGTACGAAAATCGCCCGAAAAGTCTAGATGAAATCGACGACCGCGAGATCCTTGTAGCATTCTTCTCCTAAATTTATGACTCTTTCTTGGGTTCCGTGTCGGATTTCAAACCCTAGCCATCGTATGGCCCGAAATTACCGATTTAGGCCCATTTTTGTCGGGTGGTACGAAAATCGCCTGAAAAGTCCAGATGAAATCGACGACCGCGAGATCCTTGTAGCATTCTTCTCCTAAATTTATAACTGTGCCTTAGGTTCCGTGTCGGATTTCAAACCCTAGCCATCGTCTGGCCCGAAAATACCGATTTCGGCCCATTTTTGTCAGGTGGTCGAAAATCGCCCGAAAAGTCCAGATGAAATCGACGACCGCAAGATCCTTGTAGCATTCTTTTCTTAAATTTATAACCGTGTCTCTGGTTCGTGTCGAATTTCATTCCCTAGTCAGTGTCTGGCCCGAAAATACCAATTTTCGGCCCATTTTTGTCGGGTTGTACGAAAATCGCCCGAAAAGTCCAGATGCAATCGACAACCGCGAGATCCTTGTAGCATTCTTCTTCTAAATTTATGACTGTGTCTCGGGTTCCGTGTCGGATTTCAAACCCTAGCCATCGTCTGGCCTGAAAATAACGATTTCGGCCCATTTTTGTCGGGTGGTACGAAAATCGCTCGAAAAGTCCAGATGAAATCGACAACCGCGAGATCCTTGTAGAATTCTTCTCCTAAATTTATAACTTTGCCTCGGGTTCCGTGTCGGACTTCAAACCCTAGCCATCGTCTAGCCCAAAAATATCGATTTCGGCCCATTTTTGTCGGTTGGTACGAAAATCGCCCGAAAAGTCCAGATGAAATCGACGACCGCGAGATCCTTGTAGCATTCTTCTCCTAAATTTATAACTGTGCCTTAGGTTCCGTGTCGGATTTCAAACCCTAGCCATCGTCTGGCCCGAAAATACTGATTTCAGCCCACTTTTGTCAGGTGGTCGAAAATCGCCCGAAAAGTCCAGATGAAATGGACTACCGCGAGATCCTTGTAGCATTCTTCTCCTAAATTTATGACTGTGTCTCGGGTTCCGTGTCGGATTTCAAACCCTAGCCATCGTCTGGCCCGAAAATACTGATTACGGCCCATTTTTGTCGGGTGTTACGATAATCGCTCGTAAAGTCCAGATGAAATCGACAACCGCGAGATCCTTGTAGAATTCTTCTCCTAAATTTATAACTTTGCCTCGGGTTCCGTGTATGACTTCAAACCCTAGCCATCGTCTGACCCAAAAATATCGATTTCGGCCCATTTTTGTCGGTTGGTACGAAAATCGCCCGAAAAGTCCAGATGAAATCGACGACCGCGAGATCCTTGTAGCATTCTTCTCCTAAATTTATAACTGTGCCTCAGGTTCCATGTCGGATTTCAAACCCTAGCCATCGTCTGGCCCGAAAATACCGATTTCGGCCCATTTTTGTCAAGTGGTCGAAAATCGCTCGAAAAGTCCAGATGAAATCGACGACCGCGAGATCCTTGTAGCATTCTTTTCCTAAATTTATGACTGTGTCTCGGGTTCTGTGTCGGATTTCAAACCCTAGCCATCGTTTGGCCCGAAAATACCGATTTCAGCCCATTTTTGTCGGGCGGTACAAAAATTGCCCGAAAATTCCAGATGAAATCGACGAGCATTCTTCTCCTAAATTTATGACTGTGTCTCGGGTTCCCTGTCGGATTTCAAACCCTAGCCATCTTCTGGCCCGAAAATACCAATTTTCGGCCCATTTCTGTCGGGTTGTACGAAAATCGCCCGAAAAGTCCAGATGCAATCGACAACCGCGAGATCCTTGTAGCATTCTTCTTCTAAATTTATGACTGTGTCTCGGGTTCCGTGTCGGATTTCAAACCCTAGCCATCGTCTGGCCTGAAAATAACGATTTCGGCCCATTTTTGTCGGGTGGTACGAAAATCGCTCGAAAAGTCCAGATGAAATCGACAACCGCGAGATCCTTGTAGAATTCTTCTCCTAAATTTATAACTTTGCCTCGGGTTCCGTGTCGGACTTCAAACCCTAGCCAATGTCTGGCCCGAAAATACCGATTTTGGCCCATTATAATCGAGTGGTACGAAAATCGCCCGAAAAGTACATATGAAATCGACGACCGCAAGATCCTTGTAGCATTCTTTTCCTAAATTTATAACTGTGTCTCTGGTTCCGTGTCGAATTTCAAACCCTAGCCAGTGTCTGGTTCGAAAATACCAATTTTCGGCGCATTTTTGTCGGGTTGTACGAAAATTGCCCGAAAAGCCCAGATGAAATCGACAACCGCGAGATCCTTGTAGCATTCTTCTCCTAAATTTATGAAAGTGTCTCGGGTTCCATGTCGGATTTCAAACCCTAGCCATCGTCTGGCCTGAAAATACCGATTTCGGCCCATTTTTGTCGGGTGGTATGATAATCGCCCGAAAAGTCCAGATGAAATCGACAACCGCGAGATACTTGTAGAATTCTTCTCCTAAATTTATAACTTTGCCTCGGGTTCCGTGTTCGACTTCAAACCCTAGCCATCGTCTGGCAAAAAAATATCGATTTCGGCCCATTATTGTCGGTTGGTACGAAAATCGCCCGAAAAGTCCAGATGAAATCGACGACCACGAGATCTTTGTAGCATACTTCTCCTAAATTTATAACTGTGCCTCAGGTTCCCTGTCGGATTTCAAACCCTAGCCATCGTCTGGCCCGAAAATACCGATTTTGGCCCATTTTTGTCAAGTGGTCGAAAATCGCCCGAAAAGTCCAGATGAAATCGTTGACCGCGAGATCCTTGTAGCATTCTTTTCCTAAATTTATGACTGTGTCTCGAGTTCCGTGTCGGATTTCAAACCCTAGCCATCGTCTGGCCCGAAAATACCGATTTCGGCCCATTTTTGTCGGGTGGTACGAAAATCGCCAGAAATTTCCAAATGAAATCGACGACCGCGAGATCCTTGTAGCATTCTTCTCCTAAATTTATGACTGTGTCTCGGGTTCCGTGTCGGATTTCAAACCCTAGCCATCGTTTGGCCCGAAAATACCAATTTTTGCCCATTTTTGTTGGGTGGTACGAAAATCGCCCGAAAAGTCCAGATGAAATCGACGACCGCGAGATCCTTGTAGCATTCTTCTCCTAAATTTATGACTGTATCTCGGGTTCCGTGTCGGATTTCAAACCCTAGCCATCGTCTGGCTCGAAAATACCGATTTTGGCCCATTATTATTGGGTGGTACGAAAATCGCCCGAAAAGTCCAAATGAAATCGACGACCGCGAGATCCTTGTAGCATTCTTTTCCTAAATTTATAACTGTGTCTCTGGTTCCTTGTCGAATTTCAATCCCTAGTCAGTGTCTGGCCCAAAAATACCAATTTTCGGCCCATTTTTGTCGGGTTGTACGAAAATCGCCCGAAAAGTCCAAATGCAATCGACAACCGCGAGATCCTTGTAGCATTCTTCTCCTAAATTTATGATTGTGTCTAGGGTTCCGTGTCGCATTTCAAACCCTAGCCATCGTCTGGCCCGAAAATACCGATTTCGGCCCATTTTTGTCGGGTGGTACGAAAATCGCTCGAAAAGTCCAGATGAAATCGACAACCGCGAGATCCTTGTAGAATTCTTCTCCTAAATTTATAACTTTGCCTCGGGTTCCGTGTCGGACTTCAAACCCTAGCCATCGTCTAGCCCAAAAATATCGATTTCGGCCCATTTTTGTCGGTTGGTACGAAAATCGCCCGAAAAGTCCAGATGAAATCGACGACCGCGAGATCCTTGTAGCATTCTTCTCCTAAATTTATAACTGTGCCTTAGGTTCCGTGTCGGATTTCAAACCCTAGCCATCGTCTGGCCCGAAAATACTGATTTCAGCCCACTTTTGTCAGGTGGTCGAAAATCGCCCGAAAAGTCCAGATGAAATGGACTACCGCGAGATCCTTGTAGCATTCTTCTCCTAAATTTATGACTGTGTCTCGGGTTCCGTGTCGGATTTCAAACCCTAGCCATCGTCTGGCCCGAAAATACTGATTACGGCCCATTTTTGTCGGGTGTTACGATAATCGCTCGAAAAGTCCAGATGAAATCGACAACCGCGAGATCCTTGTAGAATTCTTCTCCTAAATTTATAACTTTGCCTCGGGTTCCGTGTATGACTTCAAACCCTAGCCATCGTCTGGCCCAAAAATATCGATTTCGGCCCATTTTTGTCGGTTGGTACGAAAATCGCCCGAAAAGTCCAGATGAAATCGACGACCGCGAGATCCTTGTAGCATTCTTCTCCTAAATTTATAACTGTGCCTCAGGTTCCATGTCGGATTTCAAACCCTAGCCATCGTCTGGCCCGAAAATACCGATTTCGGCCCATTTTTGTCAAGTGGTCGAAAATCGCTCGAAAAGTCCAGATGAAATCGACGACCGCGAGATCCTTGTAGCATTCTTTTCCTAAATTTATGACTGTGTCTCGGGTTCTGTGTCGGATTTCAAACCCTAGCCATCGTTTGGCCCGAAAATACCGATTTCAGCCCATTTTTGTCGGGCGGTACAAAAATTGCCCGAAAATTCCAAATGAAATCGACGACCGCGAGATCCTTGTAGCATTCTTCTCCTAAATTGATAACTTTGCCTCGGGTTCCATGTCGGATTTCAAACCCTAGCCGTCGTCTGGCCCGAAAATACCGATTTCGGCCCATTTTTGTCGGGCGGTACGAAAATCGCCCGAAAAGTCCAGATGAAATCGCAACCGCGAGATCATTGTAGCATCATTCTCCTAAATTTATAACTGTGCCTCAGGTTCCGTGTCAGATTTCAAACCCTAGCCATCGTCTGGCCCGAATATACCGATTTCGGCCCATTTTTGTCAGGTGGTCAAAAATCGCCCGAAAAGTCCAGATGAAATCGACGACCGCGAGATCCTTGTAGCATTCTTCTCCTTAGTTTATGACCGTGTCTCGGGTTCCATGTCAGATTTCAAACCCTAGCCATCGTCTGGCTCGAAAATACCGATTTTGGCCCATTATTATCGGGTGGTACGAAAATCGCCCGAAAAGTCCAGATGAAATCGACGACCGCGAGATCCTTGTAGCATTCTTTTCCTAAATTTATGACTGTGTCTCGGGTTCTGTGTCGGATTTCAAACCCTAGCCATCGTTTGGCCCGATAATACCGATTTCAGCCCATTTTTGTCGGGCGGTACAAAAATTGCCCGAAAATTCCAGATGAAATCGACGAGCATTCTTCTCCTAAATTTATGACTGTGTCTCGGGTTCCCTGTCGGATTTCAAACCCTAGCCATCTTCTGGCCCGAAAATACCAATTTTTGCCCATTTTTGTCGGGTGGTACGAAAATCGCCCAAAAAGTCCAGATGAAATCGACGACCGCAAGATCCTTGTAGCATTCTTCTCCTAAATTTATGACTGTATCTCGGGTTCCGTGTCGGATTTCAAAACCTAGCCATCGTCTGGCCCGAAAATACAGATTTCGGTCCATTTTTGTCAAGTGGTCGAAAATCGCCCGAAAAGTCCAGATGAAATTGACGACCGCGAAATCCTTGTAGCATTCTTTTCCTAAATTTATGACTGTGTCTCGGGTTCCGTGTTGGATTTCAAACCCTAGCCATCGTCTGGCCCGAAAATACATATTTCGGCCCATTTTTGTTGGGTGGTACGAAAATCGCCAGAAAAGACCAGATGAAATCGACGACCGCGAGATCCTTGTAGCATTCTTCTCCTAAATTTATGACTGTGTCTCGGGATCCGTGTCGGATTTCAAACCCTAGCCATCGTCTAGCCCGAAAATACCGATTTCTACCCATTTTTGTCGGTTGGTACGAAAATCGCTTGAAAAGTTCAGATGAAATCGACGACCGTGAGATCCTTGTAGCATTCTTTTCCTAAATTTATAACTGTGTCTCTGGTTCCGTGTCCAATTTCAAACCCCAGCCAGTTTCTAGCCCGAAAATACTGATTTTCGGCCCATTTTTGTCGGGTTGTACGAAAATCGCCCGAAAAGTCCAGATGAAATCGACAACCGCAAGATCCTTGTAGCATTCTTCTCCTAAATTTATGACTATGTCTCGAGTTCCGTGTCGGATTTCAAACCCTAGCCATTGTCTGGCCCGAAAATACCGATTTCGGCCCATTTTTGTCGGGTAGTACGAAAGTCGCATGAAAATTCCTGATGAAATCGACAACCGCGAGATCCTTGTAGCATTCTTCTTCTAAATTGATAACTTTGCCTCGGGTTCCATGTCGGATTTCAAACCCTAGCCGTTGTCTGGCCCGAAAATACCGATTTCGGCCCATTTTTGTCGGGCGGTACGAAAATCGCCCGAAAAGTCCAGATGAAATCGCAACCGCGAGATCATTGTAGCCTTATTCTCCTAAATTTATAACTGTGCCTCAGGTTCCGTGTCAGATTTCAAACCCTAGCCATCGTCTGGCCCGAAAATACCGATTTCGGCCCATTTTTGTCAGGTGGTCAAAAATCGCCCGAAAAGTCCAGATGAAATCGACGACCGCGAGATCCTTGTAGCATTCTTCTCCTTAGTTTATGACCGTGTCTCGGGTTCCATGTCAGATTTCAAACCCTAGCCATCGTCTGGCTCGAAAATACCGATTTTGGCCCATTATTATCGGGTGGTACGAAAATCGCCCGAAAAGTCCAGATGAAATCGACGACCGCGAGATCCTTGTAGCATTCTTCTCCTAAATTTATAACTGTGCCTTAGGTTCCGTGTCGGATTTCAAACCCTAGCCATCGTCTGGCCCGAAAATACTGATTTCAGCCCACTTTTGTCAGGTGGTCGAAAATCGCCCGAAAAGTCCAGATGAAATGGACTACCGCGAGATCCTTGTAGCATTCTTCTCCTAAATTTATGACTGTGTCTCGGGTTCCGTGTCGGATTTCAAACCCTAGCCATCGTCTGGCCCGAAAATACTGATTACGGCCCATTTTTGTCGGGTGTTACGATAATCGCTCGTAAAGTCCAGATGAAATCGACAACCGCGAGATCCTTGTAGAATTCTTCTCCTAAATTTATAACTTTGCCTCGGGTTCCGTGTATGACTTCAAACCCTAGCCATCGTCTGACCCAAAAATATCGATTTCGGCCCATTTTTGTCGGTTGGTACGAAAATCGCCCGAAAAGTCCAGATGAAATCGACGACCGCGAGATCCTTGTAGCATTCTTCTCCTAAATTTATAACTGTGCCTCAGGTTCCATGTCGGATTTCAAACCCTAGCCATCGTCTGGCCCGAAAATACCGATTTCGGCCCATTTTTGTCAAGTGGTCGAAAATCGCTCGAAAAGTCCAGATGAAATCGACGACCGCGAGATCCTTGTAGCATTCTTTTCCTAAATTTATGACTGTGTCTCGGGTTCTGTGTCGGATTTCAAACCCTAGCCATCGTTTGGCCCGAAAATACCGATTTCAGCCCATTTTTGTCGGGCGGTACAAAAATTGCCCGAAAATTCCAAATGAAATCGACGACCGCGAGATCCTTGTAGCATTCTTCTCCTAAATTGATAACTTTGCCTCGGGTTCCATGTCGGATTTCAAACCCTAGCCGTCGTCTGGCCCGAAAATACCGATTTCGGCCCATTTTTGTCGGGCGGTACGAAAATCGCCCGAAAAGTCCAGATGAAATCGCAACCGCGAGATCATTGTAGCATCATTCTCCTAAATTTATAACTGTGCCTCAGGTTCCGTGTCAGATTTCAAACCCTAGCCATCGTCTGGCCCGAATATACCGATTTCGGCCCATTTTTGTCAGGTGGTCAAAAATCGCCCGAAAAGTCCAGATGAAATCGACGACCGCGAGATCCTTGTAGCATTCTTCTCCTTAGTTTATGACCGTGTCTCGGGTTCCATGTCAGATTTCAAACCCTAGCCATCGTCTGGCTCGAAAATACCGATTTTGGCCCATTATTATCGGGTGGTACGAAAATCGCCCGAAAAGTCCAGATGAAATCGACGACCGCGAGATCCTTGTAGCATTCTTTTCCTAAATTTATGACTGTGTCTCGGGTTCTGTGTCGGATTTCAAACCCTAGCCATCGTTTGGCCCGATAATACCGATTTCAGCCCATTTTTGTCGGGCGGTACAAAAATTGCCCGAAAATTCCAGATGAAATCGACGAGCATTCTTCTCCTAAATTTATGACTGTGTCTCGGGTTCCCTGTCGGATTTCAAACCCTAGCCATCTTCTGGCCCGAAAATACCAATTTTTGCCCATTTTTGTCGGGTGGTACGAAAATCGCCCAAAAAGTCCAGATGAAATCGACGACCGCAAGATCCTTGTAGCATTCTTCTCCTAAATTTATGACTGTATCTCGGGTTCCGTGTCGGATTTCAAAACCTAGCCATCGTCTGGCCCGAAAATACAGATTTCGGTCCATTTTTGTCAAGTGGTCGAAAATCGCCCGAAAAGTCCAGATGAAATTGACGACCGCGAAATCCTTGTAGCATTCTTTTCCTAAATTTATGACTGTGTCTCGGGTTCCGTGTTGGATTTCAAACCCTAGCCATCGTCTGGCCCGAAAATACATATTTCGGCCCATTTTTGTTGGGTGGTACGAAAATCGCCAAAAAAGACCAGATGAAATCGACGACCGCGAGATCCTTGTAGCATTCTTCTCCTAAATTTATGACTGTGTCTCGGGTTCCGTGTCGGATTTCAAACCCTAGCCATCGTCTGGCCCGAAAATACCAATTTTTGCCCATTTTTGTTGGGTGGTACGAAAATCGCCCGAAAAGTCCAGATGAAATCGACGACCGCGAGATCCTGGTAGCATTCTTCTCCTAAATTTATGACTGTATCTCGGGTTCCGTGTCGGATTTCAAACCTTAGCCATCGTCTGGCTCGAAAATACCGATTTTGGCCCATTATTATTGGGTGGTACGAAAATCGCCCGAAAAGTCCAAATGAAATCGACGACCGCGAGATCCTTGTAGAATTCTTCTCCTAAATTTATAACTGTGTCTTTGGTTCCGTGTCCAATTTCAAACCCTAGCCAGTGTCTAGCCCGAAAATACTGATTTTCAGCCCATTTTTGTCGGGTTGTACGAAAATCGCCCGAAAAGTCCAGATGAAATCGACAACCGCAAGATCCTTGTAGCATTCTTCTCCTAAATTTATGACTATGTCTCGAGTTCCGTGTCGGATTTCAAACCCTAGCCATTGTCTGGCCCGAAAATACCGATTTCGGCCCATTTTTGTCGGGTAGTACGAAAGTCGCATGAAAATTCCTGATGAAATCGACAACCGCGAGATCCTTGTAGCATTCTTCTTCTAAATTGATAACTTTGCCTCGGGTTCCATGTCGGATTTCAAACCCTAGCCGTTGTCTGGCCCGAAAATACCGATTTCGGCCCATTTTTGTCGGGCGGTACGAAAATCGCCCGAAAAGTCCAGATGAAATCGCAACCGCGAGATCATTGTAGCATTATTCTCCTAAATTTATAACTGTGCCTCAGATTCCGTGTCATATTTCAAACCCTAGCCATCGTCTGGCCCGAAAATACCGATTTCGGCCCATTTTTGTCAGGTGGTCAACAATCGCCCGAAAAGTCCAGATGAAATCGACGACCGCGAGATCCTTGTAGCATTCTTCTCCTTAGTTTATGACCGTGTCTCGGGTTCCATGTCGGATTTCAAACCCTAGCCATCGTCTGGCTCGAAAATACCGATTTTGGCCCATTATTATCGGGTGGTACGAAAATCGCCCGAAAAGTCCAGATGAAATCGACGACCGCGAGATCCTTGTAGCATTCTTTTCCTAAATTTATAACTGTGTCTCTAGTTCCGTGTCGAATTTCAATCCCTAGTCAGTGTCTGGCCCGAAAATACCAATTTTCAGCCCATTTTTGTCGGGTTGTATGAAAATCGCCTGAAAAGTCCAGATGCAATCGACAACCGCGAGATCCTTGTAGCATTCTTCTCCTAAATTTATGACTGTGTCTCGGGCTCCGTGTCGGATTTATAACCCTAGCCATCGTCTGGCCTGAAAATATCGATTTCGGCCCATTTTTGTCGGGTGGTACGAAAATCGCTCGAAAAGTCCAGATGAAAACGACAACCGCGAGATCCTTGTAGAATTCTTCTCCTAAATTTATAACTTGGCCTCGGGCTCAGTGTCGGACTTCAAACACTAGCCATCGTCTAGCCCGAAAATATCGATTTCGGCCCATTTTTATCGGTTGGTACGAAAATCGCCCAGAAAGACCAGATGAAATCGACGACCGCGAGATCCATGTAGCCTTCTTCTCCTAAATTTATGACTCTGTCTCGGGTTCCGTGTCGGATTTCAAACCCTAGCCATCGTATGGCTCGAAATTACCGATTTCGGCCCATTTTTGTCGGGTAATACGAAAATCGCCCAAAAAGTCCAGATGAAATCGACGACCGCAAGATCCTTGTAGCATTCTTCTCCTAAATTTATAATTGTGCCTCAAGTTCCGTGTCGGATTTCAAACCCTAGCCATCGTCTGGCCCGAAAATACTGATTTCGGCCCACTTTTGTCAGGTGGTCGAAAATCGCCCGAAAAGTCCAGATGAAATGGACTACCGCGAGATCCTTGTAGCATTCTTCTCCTAAATTTATGACTGTGTCTCGGGTTCCGTGTCGGATTTCAAACCCTAGCCATCGTCTGGTACGAAAATATCGATTTCGGCCCATTTTTGTCGGGTGGTACGAAAATCGCTCGAAAAGTCCAGATGAAATCGACAACCGCGAGATCCTTGTAGAATTCTTCTCCTAAATTTATAACTTTGCCTCGGGTTCAGTGTCGGACTTCAAACACTAGCCATCGTCTAGCCCGAAAATATCGATTTCGGCCCATTTTTGTCGGTTGGTACGAAAATCGCCCAGATTGACCAGATGAAATCGACGACCGCGAGATCCATGTAGCCTTCTTCTCCTAAATTTATGACTCTGTCTCGGGTTCCGTGTCGGATTTCAAACCCTAGCCATCGTATGGCTCGAAATTACCGATTTCGGCCCATTTTTGTCGGGTAATACGAAAATCACCCAAAAAGTCCAGATGAAATCGACGACCGCGAGATCCTTGTAGCATTCTTCTCCTAAATTTATAATTGTGCCTCAGGTTCCGTGTCGGATTTCAAACCCTAGCCATCATCTGGCCCGAAAATACTGATTTCGGCCCACTTTTGTCAGGTGGTCGAAAATCGCCCGAAAAGTCTAGATGAAATGGACTACCGCGAGATCCTTGTAGCATTCTTCTCCTAAATTTATGACTGTGTCTCGGGTTCCGTGTCGGATTTCAAACCCTAGCCATCGTCTGGTACGAAAATATCGATTTCGGCCCATTTTTGTCGGGTGGTACGAAAATCGCCCGAAAAGTCCAGATGAAATCGACGACCGCGAGATCCTTGTAGCATTCTTTTCCTAAATTTATAACTGTGTCTCTGGTTCCGTGTCGAATTTCAATCCCTAGTCAGTGTCTGGCCCGAAAATACCAATTTTCAGCCCATTTTTGTCGGATTGTACGAAAATCGCCTGAAAAGTCCAGATGCAATCGACAACCGCGAGATCCTTGTAGCATTCTTCTCCTAAATTTATGACTGTGTCTCGGGCTCCGTGACGGATTTCAAACCCTAGCCATCGTCTGGCCTGAAAATATCGATTTCGGCCCATTTTTGTCGTGTGGTACGAAAATCGCTCGAAAAGTCCAGATGAAATCGACAACCGCGAGATCCTTGTAGAATTCTTCGCCTAAATTTATAACTTGGCCTCGGGTTCAGTGTCGGACTTCAAACACTAGCCATCGTCTAGCCCGAAAATATCGATTTCGGCCCATTTTTATCGGTTGGTACGAAAATCGCCCAGAAAGACCAGATGAAATCGACGACTGCGAGATCCATGTAGCCTTCTTCTCCTAAATTTATGACTCTGTCTCGGGTTCCGTGTCGGATTTCAAACCCTAGCCATCGTATGGCTCGAAATTACCGATTTCGGCCCATTTTTGTCGGGTAATACGAAAATCGCCCAAAAAGTCCAGATGAAATCGACGACCGCGAGATCCTTGTAGCATTCTTCTCCTAAATTTATAATTGTGCCTTAGGTTCCGTGTCGGATTTCCAACCCTAGCCATCGTCTGGCCCGAAAATACTGATTTCGGCCCACTTTTGTCAGGTGGTCGAAAATCCCCCGAAAAGTCCAGATGAAATGGACTACCGCGAGATCCTTGTAGCATTCTTCTCCTAAATTTATGACTGTGTCTCGGGTTCCATGTCGGATTTCAAACCCTAGCCATCGTCTGGCCCGAAAATATCGATTTCGGCCCATTTTTGTCGGGTGGTACGAAAATCGCTCGAAAAGTCCAGATGAAATCGACAACCGCGAGATCCTTGTAGAATTCTTCTCCTAAATTTATAACTTTGCCTCGGGTTCAGTGTCGGACTTCAAACACTAGCCATCGTCTAGCCCGAAAATATCGATTTCGGCCCATTTTTATCGGTTGGTACGAAAATCGCCCAGAAAGACCAGATGAAATCGACGACCGCGAGATCCATGTAGCCTTCTTCTCCTAAATTTATGACTCTGTCTCGGGTTCCGTGTCGGATTTCAAATCCTAGCCATCGTATGGCCCGAAATTACCGATTTCGGCCCATTTTTGTCGGGTAATACGAAAATCGCCCAAAAAGTCCAGATGAAATCGACGACCGCGAGATCCTTGTAGCATTTTTCTCCTAAATTTATAATTGTGCCTCAGGTTCCGTGTCGGATTTCAAACCCTAGCCATCGTCTGGCCCGAAAATACTGATTTCGGCCCACTTTTGTCAGGTGGTCGAAAATCGCCCGAAAAGTCCAGATGAAATGGACTACCGCGAGATCCTTGTAGCATTCTTCTCCTAAATTTATGACTGTTTCTCGGGTTCCGTGTCGGATTTCAAACCCTAGCCATCGTCTGGCCCGAAAATACCGATTTCAGCCCATTTTTGTCGGGTGTTACGATAATCGCTCGAAAAGTCCAAATGAAATCGACAACTGCGAGATCCTTGTAGAATTCTTCTCCTAAATTTATAACTTTGCCTCGGGTTCCGTGTTGGACTTCAAACCCTAGCCATCGTCTGGCCCGAAAATACCAATTTTTGCCCATTTTTGTCGGGTGGTACGAAAATCGCCCGAAAAGTCCAAATGAAATCGACGACCGCGAGATCCTTGTAGCATTCTTCTCCTAAATTTATAACTGTGCCTTAGGTTCCATGTCGGATTTCAAACCCTAGCCATCGTCTGGCCCGAAAATACCGGTTTCGGCCCATTTTTGTCAAGTGGTCGAAAGTCGCCCGAAAAGTCCAGATGAAATCGACGACCGCGAGATCCTTGTAGCATTCTTTTCCTAAATTTATGACTGTGTCTCGGGTTCTGTGTCGGATTTCAAACCCTAGCCATCGTCTGGCCCGAAAATACCGATTTCGGCCCATTTTTGTCGGGTGGTACAAAAATCGCCCGAAAATTCCAGATGAAATCGACGACCGCGAGATCCTTGTAGCATTCTTCTCCTAAATTTATGACTGTGTCTCGCGTTCCATGTCGGATTTCAAACCCTAAACATCGTCTGGCCCGAAAATACCAATTTTTGCCCATTTTTGTCGGGTGGTACGAAAATCGCCCGAAAAGTCCAGATGAAATCGACAACCGAGAGATCCATGTAGCATTCTTATCCTAAATTGATAACTTTGCCTCGGGTTCCATGTCGGATTTCAAACCCTAGCCGATTTTGGCCCATTATTATCGGGTGGTACGAAAATCGCCCGAAAAGTCCAGATGAAATCGACGATCGCGAGATCCTTGTAGCATTCATTTCCTAAATTTATAACTGTGTCTCTGGTTCCGTAACGAATTTCAATCCCTAGCCAGTGTCTGGCCCGAAAATACCAATTTTCGGCCCATTTTTGTCGGGTTGTACGAAAATCGCTTGAAAAGTCCAGATGAAATCGCAACCGCGAGATCCTTGTAGCATTATTCTCCTAAATTAATAACTGTGCCTCAGGTTCCGTGTCAGATTTCAAACCCTAGCCATCGTCTAGCCCAAAAATATCGATTTCGGCCCATTTTTGTCTGTTGGTACGAAAATCGCCCGGAAAGTCCAGATGAAATCGACTACCGCGAGATCCTTGTAGCATTCTTCTCCTAAATTTATGACTGTGTCTCGGGTTCCATGTCGGATTTCAAACCCTAGCCATCGTCTAGCCCGAAAATACCAATTTTTGCCCATTTTTGTCGGGTGGTACGAAAATCGCCCGAAAAGTCCAGATGAAATCGACAACCGCGAGATCCATGTATCATTCTTATCCTAAATTGATAACTTTGCCTCGGGTTCCATGTCGGATTTCAAACCCTAGCCGATTTTGGCCCATTATTATCGGGTGGTACGAAAATCGCCCGAAAAGTCCAGATGAAATCAACGACCGCGAGATCCTTGTAGCATTCTTTTCCTAAATTTATAACTGTGTCTCTGGTTCCGTGTCGAATTTCAATCCCTAGCCAGTGTCTGGCCTGAAAATACCAATTTTCGGCCCATTTTTGTCGGGTTGTACGAAAATCGCCTGAAAAGTCCAGATGAAATCGCAACCGCGAGATCCTTGTAGCATTATTCTCCTAAATTTATAACTGTGCCTCAGGTTCCGTGTCATAATTCAAACCCTAGCCATCGTCTAGCCCAAAAATATCGATTTCGGCCCATTTTTGTCTGTTGGTACGAAAATCGCCCGGAAAGTCCAGATGAAATCGACTACCGCGAGATCCTTGTAGCATTCTTCTCCTAAATTTATGAGTCTGTCTCGGGTTCCGTCTCGGATTACAAACCATAGCCTTCGTATGGCCCGAAATTATCGATTTCGGCCCATTTTTGTCGGGTGGTACGAAAATCGCCCGAAAAGTCCAGATGAAATCGACAACCGCGAGATCCTTGTAGCATTCTTCTCCTAAATTTATAACTGTGCCTCAGGTTCCGTGTCGGATTTCAAACCCTAGCAATCGTCTGGCCCGAAAATACCGATTTCGGCCCATTTTTGTCAAGTGGTCGAAAATCGCCCGAAAAGTCCAGATGAAATCGACGACCGTGAAATCCTTGAAGCATTCTTTTCCTAAATTTATGACTGTGTCTTGGGTTCCATGTCGGATTTCAAACCCTAGCCATCGTCTGGCCCGAAAATACTGATTTCGGCCAATTTTAATCGGGTGGTCGAAAATCGCCCGAAAAGACCAGATGAAATCGACGACCGCGAGATCCTTGTAGAATTCTTCTCCTAAATTTATGACTGTGTCTCGGGTTCCGTGTCGGATTTCAAACCCTAGCCATCGTCTAGCCCGAAAATACCGATTTCTACCCATTTTTGTCGGGTGGTTCGAAAATCGCCCGAAAAGTCCTGATGAAATCGACGACCGCGAGATCCTTGTAGCATTCTTCTCCTAAGTTTATGACTGTGTCTCGGGTTCCGTGTCGGATTTCAAACCCTAGCCAATGTCTAGCCCGAAAATACCGATTTTGGCCCATTATAATCGAGTGGTACGAAAATCGCCCGAAAAGTACAGATGAAATCGACGACCGCAAGATCCTTGTAGCATTCTTTTCCTAAATTTATAACTGTGTCTCTGGTTCCGTGTCGAATTTCAAACCCTAGCCAGTGTCTGGTTCGAAAATACCAATTTTCGGCGCATTTTTGTCGGGTTGTACGAAAATTGCCCGAAAAGTCCAGATGAAATCGACAACCGCGAGATCCTTGTAGCATTCTTCCCCTAAATTTGTGAAAGTGTCTCGGGTTCCATGTCGGATTTCAAACCCTAGCCATCGTCTAGCCCGAAAATACCGATTTCGGCCCATTTTTGTCGGGTGGTACGAAAATCGCTCGAAAAGTCCAGATGAAATCGACAACCGCGAGATCCTTGTAGAATTCTTCTCCTAAATTTATAACTTTGCCTCGGGTTCCGTGTCGGACTTCAAACCCTAGCCATCGTCTAGCCCAAAAATATCGATTTCGGCCCATTTTTGTCGGTTGGTACGAAAATCGCCCGAAAAGTCTAGATGAAATCGACGACCGCGAGATCCTTGTAGCATTCTTCTCCTAAATTTATGACTCTTTCTTGGGTTCCGTGTCGGATTTCAAACCCTAGCCATCGTATGGCCCGAAATTACCGATTTAGGCCCATTTTTGTCGGGTGGTACGAAAATTGCCTGAAAAGTCCAGAGGAAATCGACGACCGCGAGATCCTTGTAGCATTCTTCTCCTAAATTTATAACTGTGCCTTAGGTTCCGTGTCGGATTTCAAACCCTAGCCATCGTCTGGCCCGAAAATACCGATTTCGGCCCATTTTTGTCAGGTGGTCGAAAATCGCCCGAAAAGTCCAGATGAAATCGACTACCGCGAGATCCTTGTAGCATTCTTCTCCTAAATTTATGACTGTGTCTCGGGTTCCGTGTCGGATTTCAAACCCTAGCCATCGTCTGGCCCGAAAATACCAATTGTGGCCCATTTTTGTCGGGTGGTACGAAAATCGCCCGAAAAGTCCAGATGAAATCGACGACCGCGAAATCCTTGTAGCATTATTTTCCTAAATTTATGACTGTGTCTCGGGTTCCGTGTCGGATTTCAAACCCTAGCCATCGTCTGGCCTGAAAATACCGATTTCGGCCCATTTTTATCGGGTGGTACGAAAATCACCCGAAAAGTCTAGATGAAATCGACGACCGCGAGATCCTTGTAGCATTCTTTTCTTAAATTTATAACCGTGTCTCTGGTTCGTGTCGAATTTCATTCCCTAGTCAGTGTCTGGCCCGAAAATACCAATTTTCGGCCCATTTTTGTCGGGTTGTACGAAAATCGCCCGAAAAGTCCAGATGCAATCGACAACCGCGAGATCCTTGTAGCATTCTTCTTCTAAATTTATGACTGTGTCTCGGGTTCCGTGTCGGATTTCAAACCCTAGCCATCGTCTGGCCTGAAAATAACGATTTCGGCCCATTTTTGTCGGGTGGTACGAAAATCGCTCGAAAAGTCCAGATGAAATCGACAACCGCGAGATCCTTGTAGAATTCTTCTCCTAAATTTATAACTTTGCCTCGGGTTCCGTGTCGGACTTCAAACCCTAGCCAATGTCTGGCCCGAAAATACCGATTTTGGCCCATTATAATCGAGTGGTACGAAAATCGCCCGAAAAGTACAGATGAAATCGACGACCGCAAGATCCTTGTAGCATTCTTTTCCTAAATTTATAAAAGTGTCTCTGGTTCCATGTCGAATTTCAAACCCTAGCCAGTGTCTGGTTCGAAAATACCAATTTTCGGCGCATTTTTGTCGGGTTGTACGAAAATTGCCCGAAAAGTCCAGATGAAATCGACAACCGCGAGATCCTTGTAGCATTCTTCTCCTAAATTTATGAAAGTGTCTCGGGTTCCATGTCGGATTTCAAACCCTAGCCATCGTCTGGCCCGAAAATACCGATTTCGGCCCATTTTTGTCGGGTGGTATGATAATCGCCCGAAAAGTCCAGATGAAATCGACAACCGCGAGATACTTGTAGAATTCTTCTCCTAAATTTATAACTTTGCCTCGGGTTCCGTGTTCGACTTCAAACCCTAGCCATCGTCTGGCCAAAAAATATCGATTTCGGCCCATTTTTGTCGGTTGGTACGAAAATCGCCCGAAAAGTCCAGATGAAATCGACGACCGCGAGATCTTTGTAGCATTCTTCTCCTAAATTTATAACTGTGCCTCAGGTTCCCTGTCGAATTTCAAACCCTAGCCATCGTCTGGCCCGAAAATACCGATTTTGGCCCATTTTTGTCAAGTGGTCGAAAATCGCCCGAAAAGTCCAGATGAAATCGTTGACCGCGAGATCCTTGTAGCATTCTTTTCCTAAATTTATGACTGTGTCTCGAGTTCCGTGTCGGATTTCAAACCCTAGCCATCGTCTGGCCCGAAAATACCGATTTCGGCCCATTTTTGTCGGGTGGTACGAAAATCGCCAGAAATTTCCAGATGAAATCGACGACCGCGAGATCCTTGTAGCATTCTTCTCCTAAATTTATGACTGTATCTCGGGTTCCGTGTCGGATTTCAAACCCTAGCCATCGTCTGGCTCGAAAATACCGATTTTGGCCCATTATTATTGGGTGGTACGAAAATCGCCCGAAAAGTCCAAATGAAATCGATGACCGCGAGATCCTTGTAGCATTCTTTTCCTAAATTTATAACTGTGTCTCTGGTTCCGTGTCGAATTTCAATCCCTAGTCAGTGTCTGGCCCAAAAATACCAATTTTCGGCCCATTTTTGTCGGGTTGTACGAAAATCGCCCGAAAAGTCCAGATGCAATCGACAACCACGAGATCCTTGTAGCATTCTTCTCCTAAATTTATGACTGTGTCTAGGGTTCCGTGTCGCATTTCAAACCCTAGCCATCGTCTGGCCCGAAAATACCGATTTCGGCCCATTTTTGTCGGGTGGTACGAAAATCGCTCGAAAAGTCCAGATGAAATCGACAACCGCGAGATCCTTGTAGAATTCTTCTCCTAAATTTATAACTTTGCCTCGGGTTCCGTGTCGGACTTCAAACCCTAGCCATCGTCTAGCCCAAAAATATCGATTTCGGCCCATTTTTGTCGGTTGGTACGAAAATCGCCCGAAAAGTCTAGATGAAATCGACGACCGCGAGATCCTTGTAGCATTCATCTCCTAAATTTATGACTCTTTCTCGGGTTCCGTGTCGGATTTCAAACCCTAGCCATCGTATTGCCCGAAATTACCGATTTAGGCCCATTTTTGTCGGGTGGTACGAAAATCGCCCGAAAAGTCCAGATGAAATCGACGACTGCGAGATCCTTGTAGCATTCTTCTCCTAAATTTATAACGGTGCCTCAGGTTCCGTGTCGGATTTCAAAACCTAGCCATCGTCTGGCCCGAAAATACCGATTTCGGCCTATTGTTGTCAGGTGGTCGAAAATCGCTCGAAAAGTCCAGATGAAATCGACGACCGCGAGATCCTTGTAGCATTCTCTTCCTAAATTTATGACTGTGTCTCGGGTTCTGTGTCGGATTTCAAACCCTAGCCATCGTTTGGCCCGAAAATACCGATTTCAGCCCATTTTTGTCGGGCGGTACAAAAATTGCCCGAAAATTCCAGATGAAATCGACGACCGCGAGATCCTTGTAGCATTCTTCTCCTAAATTGATAACTTTGCCTCGGGTTCCATGTCGGATTTCAAA
>JBBPBP010009777.1:1723876-1734237 GCA_037974735.1 Cicer chorassanicum
GAAAAGTCCAGATGAAATCGACGACCGCGAGATCCTTGTAGCATTCTTCTCCTTAGTTTATGACCGTGTCTCGGGTTCCATGTCAGATTTCAAACCCTAGCCATCGTCTGGCTCGAAAATACCGATTTTGGCCCATTATTATCGGGTGGTACGAAAATCGCCCGAAAAGTCCAGATGAAATCGACGACCGCGAGATCCTTGTAGCATTCTTCTCCTAAATTTATAACTGTGCCTTAGGTTCCGTGTCGGATTTCAAACCCTAGCCATCGTCTGGCCCGAAAATACTGATTTCAGCCCACTTTTGTAAGGTGGTCGAAAATCGCCCGAAAAGTCCAGATGAAATGGACTACCGCGAGATCCTTGTAGCATTCTTCTCCTAAATTTATGACTGTGTCTCGGGTTCCGTGTCGGATTTCAAACCCTAGCCATCGTCTGGCCCGAAAATACTGATTACGGCCCATTTTTGTCGGGTGTTACGATAATCGCTCGAAAAGTCCAGATGAAATCGACAACCGCGAGATCCTTGTAGAATTCTTCTCCTAAATTTATAACTTTGCCTCGGGTTCCGTGTATGACTTCAAACCCTAGCCATCGTCTGGCCCAAAAATATCGATTTCGGCCCATTTTTGTCGGTTGGTACGAAAATCGCCCGAAAAGTCCAGATGAAATCGACGACCGCGAGATCCTTGTAGCATTCTTCTCCTAAATTTATAATTGTGCCTCAGGTTCCATGTCGGATTTCAAACCCTAGCCATCGTCTGGCCCGAAAATACCGATTTCGGCCCATTTTTGTCAAGTGGTCGAAAATCGCTCGAAAAGTCCAGATGAAATCGACGACCGCGAGATCCTTGTAGCATTCTTTTCCTAAATTTATGACTGTGTCTCGGGTTCTGTGTCGGATTTCAAACCCTAGCCATCGTTTGGCCCGAAAACACCAATTTTGGCCCATTTTTGTCGGGTGGTACGAAAATCGCCCGAAAAGTCCAGATGAAATCGATGACCGCGAGATCCTTGTAGCATTCTTCTCCTAAATTTATGACTGTATCTCGGGTTCCGTGTCGGATTTCAAAACCTAGCCATCGTCTAGCCCGAAAATACCGATTTCGGCACATTTTTGTAAAGTGGTCGAAAATCGCCCGAAAAGTCCAGATGAAATCGACGACCGCGAGATCCTTGTAGCATTCTTTTCCTAAATTTATGACTATGTCTCGGGTTCCATGTCGGATTTCAAACCCTAGCCATCGTCTGGCTCGAAAATACCGATTTTGGCCCATTATTATCGGGTGGTACGAAAATCGCCCGAAAAGTCCAAATGAAATCGACGACCGCGAGATCCTTGTAGCATTCTTTTCCTAAATTTATAACTGTGTCTCTGGTTCCGTGTCGAATTTCAATCCCTAGTCAGTGTCTGGCCCAAAAATAGCAATTTTCGGCCCATTTTTGTCGGGTTGTACGAAAATCGCCCGAAAAGTCCAGATGCAATCGACAACCGCGAGATCCTTGTAGCATTCTTCTCCTAAATTTATGACTGTGTCTAGGGTTCCGTGTCGTATTTCAAACCCTAGCCATCGTCTGGCCCGAAAATACCGATTTCGGCCCATTTTTGTCGGGTGGTACGAAAATCGCTCGAAAAGTCCAGATGAAATCGACAACCGCGAGATCCTTGTAGAATTCTTCTCCTAAATTTATAACTTTGCCTCGGGTTCCGTGTCGGACTTCAAACCCTAGCCATCGTCTAGCCCAAAAATATCGATTTCGGCCCATTTTTGTCGGTTGGTACGAAAATCGCCCGAAAAGTCTAGATGAAATCGACGACCGCGAGATCCTTGTAGCATTCTTCTCCTAAATTTATGACTCTTTCTTGGGTTCCGTGTCGGATTTCAAACCCTAGCCATCGTATGGCCCGAAATTACCGATTTAGGCCCATTTTTGTCGGGTGGTACGAAAATTGCCTGAAAAGTCCAGAGGAAATCGACGACCGCGAGATCCTTGTAGCATTCTTCTCCTAAATTTATAACTGTGCCTTAGGTTCCGTGTCGGATTTCAAACCCTAGCCATCGTCTGGCCCGAAAATACCGATTTCGGCCCATTTTTGTCAGGTGGTCGAAAATCGCCCGAAAAGTCCAGATGAAATCGACTACCGCGAGATCCTTGTAGCATTCTTCTCCTAAATTTATGACTGTGTCTCGGGTTCCGTGTCGGATTTCAAACCCTAGCCATCGTCTGGCCCGAAAATACCAATTGTGGCCCATTTTTGTCGGGTGGTACGAAAATCGCCCGAAAAGTCCAGATGAAATCGACGACCGCGAAATCCTTGTAGCATTATTTTCCTAAATTTATGACTGTGTCTCGGGTTCCGTGTCGGATTTCAAACCCTAGCCATCGTCTGGCCCGAAAATACCGATTTCGGCCCATTTTTATCGGGTGGTACGAAAATCGCCCGAAAAGTCTAGATGAAATCGACGACCGCGAGATCCTTGTAGCATTCTTTTCTTAAATTTATAACCGTGTCTCTGGTTCGTGTCGAATTTCATTCCCTAGTCAGTGTCTGGCCCGAAAATACCAATTTTCGGCCCATTTTTGTCGGGTTGTACGAAAATCGCCCGAAAAGTCCAGATGCAATCGACAACCGCGAGATCCGTGTAGCATTCTTCTTCTAAATTTATGACTGTGTCTCGGGTTCCGTGTCGGATTTCAAACCCTAGCCATCGTCTGGCCTGAAAATAACGATTTCGGCCCATTTTTGTCGGGTGGTACGAAAATCGCTCGAAAAGTCCAGATGAAATCGACAACCGCGAGATCCTTGTAGAATTCTTCTCCTAAATTTATAACTTTGCCTCGGGTTCCGTGTCGGACTTCAAACCCTAGCCAATGTCTGGCCCGAAAATACCGATTTTGGCCCATTATAATCGAGTGGTACGAAAATCGCCCGAAAAGTACAGATGAAATCGACGACCGCAAGATCCTTGTAGCATTCTTTTCCTAAATTTATAACTGTGTCTCTGGTTCCGTGTCGAATTTCAAACCCTAGCCAGTGTCTGGTTCGAAAATACCAATTTTCGGCGCATTTTTGTCGGGTTGTACGAAAATTGCCCGAAAAGTCCAGATGAAATCGACAACCGCGAGATCCTTGTAGCATTCTTCTCCTAAATTTATGAAAGTGTCTCGGGTTCCATGTCGGATTTCAAACCCTAGCCATCGTCTGGCCCGAAAATACCGATTTCGGCCCATTTTTGTCGGGTGGTATGATAATCGCCCGAAAAGTCCAGATGAAATCGACAACCGCGAGATACTTGTAGAATTCTTCTCCTAAATTTATAACTTTGCCTCGGGTTCCGTGTTCGACTTCAAACCCTAGCCATCGTCTGGCCAAAAAATATCGATTTCGGCCCATTTTTGTCGGTTGGTACGAAAATCGCCCGAAAAGTCCAGATGAAATCGTTGACCGCGAGATCCTTGTAGCATTCTTTTCCTAAATTTATGACTGTGTCTCGAGTTCCGTGTCGGATTTCAAACCCTAGCCATCGTCTGGCCCGAAAATACCGATTTCGGCCCATTTTTGTCGGGTGGTACGAAAATCGCCAGAAATTTCCAAATGAAATCGACGACCGCGAGATCCTTGTAGCATTCTTCTCCTAAATTTATGACTGTGTCTCGGGTTCCGTGTCGGATTTCAAACCCTAGCCATCGTTTGGCCCGAAAATACCAATTTTTGCCCATTTTTGTTGGGTGGTACGAAAATCGCCCGAAAAGTCCAGATGAAATCGACGACCGCGAGATCCTTGTAGCATTCTTCTCCTAAATTTATGACTGTATCTCGGGTTCCGTGTCGGATTTCAAACCCTAGCCATCGTCTGGCTCGAAAATACCGATTTTGGCCCATTATTATTGGGTGGTACGAAAATCGCCCGAAAAGTCCAAATGAAATCGATGACCGCGAGATCCTTGTAGCATTCTTTTCCTAAATTTATAACTGTGTCTCTGGTTCCGTGTCGAATTTCAATCCCTAGTCAGTGTCTGGCCCAAAAATACCAATTTTCGGCCCATTTTTGTCGGGTTGTACGAAAATCGCCCGAAAAGTCCAGATGCAATCGACAACCACGAGATCCTTGTAGCATTCTTCTCCTAAATTTATGACTGTGTCTAGGGTTCCGTGTCGCATTTCAAACCCTAGCCATCGTCTGGCCCGAAAATACCGATTTCGGCCCATTTTTGTCGGGTGGTACGAAAATCGCTCGAAAAGTCCAGATGAAATCGACAACCGCGAGATCCTTGTAGAATTCTTCTCCTAAATTTATAACTTTGCCTCGGGTTCCGTGTCGGACTTCAAACCCTAGCCATCGTCTAGCCCAAAAATATCGATTTCGGCCCATTTTTGTCGGTTGGTACGAAAATCGCCCGAAAAGTCTAGATGAAATCGACGACCGCGAGATCCTTGTAGCATTCTTCTCCTAAATTTATGACTCTTTCTTGGGTTCCGTGTCGGATTTCAAACCCTAGCCATCGTATGGCCCGAAATTACCGATTTAGGCCCATTTTTGTCGGGTGGTACGAAAATCGCCTGAAAAGTCCAGATGAAATCGAAGACCGCGAGATCCTTGTAGCATTCTTCTCCTAAATTTATAACTGTGCCTTAGATTCCGTGTCGGATTTCAAACCCTAGCCATCGTCTGGCCCGAAAATACCGATTTCGGCCCATTTTTGTCAGGTGGTCGAAAATCGCCCGAAAAGTCCAGATGAAATCGACTACCGCGAGATCCTTGTAGCATTCTTCTCCTAAATTTATGACTGTGTCTCGGGTTCCGTGTCGGATTTCAAACCCTAGCCATCGTCTGGCCCGAAAATACCAATTGTGGCCCATTTTTGTCGGGTGGTACGAAAATCGCCCGAAAAGTCCAGATGAAATCGACGACCGCGAAATCCTTGTAGCATTATTTTCCTAAATTTATGACTGTGTCTCGGGTTCCGTGTCGGATTTCAAACCCTAGCCATCGTCTGGCCTGAAAATACCGATTTCGGCCCATTTTTATCGGGTGGTACGAAAATCACCCGAAAAGTCTAGATGAAATCGACGACCGCGAGATCCTTGTAGCATTCTTTTCTTAAATTTATAACCGTGTCTCTGGTTCGTGTCGAATTTCATTCCCTAGTCAGTGTCTGGCCCGAAAATACCAATTTTCGGCCCATTTTTGTCGGGTTGTACGAAAATCGCCCGAAAAGTCCAGATGCAATCGACAACCGCGAGATCCTTGTAGCATTCTTCTTCTAAATTTATGACTGTGTCTCGGGTTCCGTGTCGGATTTCAAACCCTAGCCATCGTCTGGCCTGAAAATAACGATTTCGGCCCATTTTTGTCGGGTGGTACGAAAATCGCTCGAAAAGTCCAGATGAAATCGACAACCGCGAGATCCTTGTAGAATTCTTCTCCTAAATTTATAACTTTGCCTCGGGTTCCGTGTCGGACTTCAAACCCTAGCCAATGTCTGGCCCGAAAATACCGATTTTGGCCCATTATAATCGAGTGGTAAGAAAATCGCCCGAAAAGTACAGATGAAATCGACGACCGCAAGATCCTTGTAGCATTCTTTTCCTAAATTTATAACTGTGTCTCTGGTTCCGTGTCGAATTTCAAACCCTAGCCAGTGTCTGGTTCGAAAATTCCAATTTTCGGGGCATTTTTGTCGGGTTGTACGAAAATTGCCCGAAAAGTCCAGATGAAATCGACAACCGCGAGATCCTTGTAGCATTCTTCTCCTAAATTTATGAAAGTGTCTCGGGTTCCATGTCGGATTTCAAACCCTAGCCATCGTCTGGCCCGAAAATACCGATTTCGGCCCATTTTTGTCGGGTGGTATGATAATCGCCCGAAAAGTCCAGATGAAATCGACAACCGCGAGATACTTGTAGAATTCTTCTCCTAAATTTATAACTTTGCCTCGGGTTCCGTGTTCGACTTCAAACCCTAGCCATCGTCTGGCCAAAAAATATCGATTTCGGCCCATTTTTGTCGGTTGGTACGAAAATCGCCCGAAAAGTCCAGATGAAATCGACGACCGCGAGATCTTTGTAGCATTCTTCTCCTAAATTTATAATTGTGCCTCAGGTTCCCTGTCGAATTTCAAACCCTAGCCATCGTCTGGCCCGAAAATACCGATTTTGGCCCATTTTTGTCAAGTGGTCGAAAATCGCCCGAAAAGTCCAGATGAAATCGTTGACCGCGAGATCCTTGTAGCATTCTTTTCCTAAATTTATGACTGTGTCTCGAGTTTCGTGTCGGATTTCAAACCCTAGCCATCGTCTGGCCCGAAAATACCGATTTCGGCCCATTTTTGTTGGGTGGTACGAAAATCGCCAGAAATTTCCAGATGAAATCGACGACCGCGAGATCCTTGTAGTATTCTTCTCCTAAATTTATGACTTTGTCTCGGGTTCCGTGTCGGATTTCAAACCCTAGCCATCGTCTGGCCCGAAAATACCAATTTTTGCCCATTTTTGTTGGGTGGTACGAAAATCGCCCGAAAAGTCCAGATGAAATCGACGACCGCGAGATCCTTGTAGCATTCTTCTCCTAAATTTATGACTGTATCTCGGGTTCCGTGTCGGATTTCAAACCCTAGCCATCGTCTGGCTCGAAAATACCGATTTTGGCCCATTATTATCGGGTGGTACGAAAATCGCCCGAAAAGTCCAAATGAAATCGACGACCGCGAGATCCTTGTAGCATTCTTTTCCTAAATTTATAACTGTGTCTCTGGTTCCGTGTCGAATTTCAATCCCTAGTCAGTGTCTAGCCCAAAAATAGCAATTTTCGGCCCATTTTTGTCGGGTTGTACGAAAATCGCCCGAAAAGTCCAGATGCAATCGACAACCGCGAGATCCTTGTAGCATTCTTCTCCTAAATTTATGACTGTGTCTAGGGTTCCGTGTCGCATTTCAAACCCTAGCCATCGTCTGGCCCGAAAATACCGATTTCGGCCCATTTTTGTCGGGTGGTACGAAAATCGCTCGAAAAGTCCAGATGAAATCGACAACCGCGAGATCCTTGTAGAATTCTTCTCCTAAATTTATAACTTTGCCTCGGGTTCCGTGTCGGACTTCAAACCCTAGCCAATGTCTGGCCCGAAAATACCGATTTTGGCCCATTATAATCGAGTGGTACGAAAATCGCCCGAAAAGTACAGATGAAATCGACGACCGCAAGATCCTTGTAGCATTCTTTTCCTAAATTTATAACTGTGTCTCTGGTTCCGTGTCGAATTTCAAACCCTAGCCAGTGTCTGGTTCGAAAATACCAATTTTCGGCGCATTTTTGTCGGGTTGTACGAAAATTGCCCGAAAAGTCCAGATGAAATCGACAACCGCGAGATCCTTGTAGCATTCTTCTCCTAAATTTATGAAAGTGTCTCGGGTTCCATGTCGGATTTCAAACCCTAGCCATCGTCTGGCCCGAAAATACCGATTTCGGCCCATTTTTGTCGGGTGGTATGATAATCGCCCGAAAAGTCCAGATGAAATCGACAACTGCGAGATACTTGTAGAATTCTTCTCCTAAATTTATAACTTTGCCTCGGGTTCCGTGTTCGACTTCAAACCCTAGCCATCGTCTGGCCAAAAAATATCGATTTCGGCCCATTTTTGTCGGTTGGTACGAAAATCGCCCGAAAAGTCCAGATGAAATCGACGACCGCGAGATCTTTGTAGCATTCTTCTCCTAAATTTATAACTGTGCCTCAGGTTCCCTGTCGGATTTCAAACCCTAGCCATCGTCTTGCCCGAAAATACCGATTTTGGCCCATTTTTGTCAAGTGGTCGAAAATCGCCCGAAAAGTCCAGATGAAATCGTTGACCGCGAGATCCTTGTAGCATTCTTTTCCTAAATTTATGACTTTGTCTCGAGTTCCGTGTCGGATTTCAAACCCTAGCCATCGTCTGGCCCGAAAATACCAATTTTTGCCCATTTTTCTTGGGTGGTACGAAAATCGCCCGAAAAGTCCAGATGAAATCGACGACCGCGAGATCCTTGTAGCATTCTTCTCCTAAATTTATGACTGTATCTCGGGTTCCGTGTCGGATTTCAAACCCTAGCCATCGTCTGGCTCGAAAATACCGATTTTGGCCCATTATTATTGGGTGGTACGAAAATCGCCCGAAAAAGTCCAAATGAAATCGACGACCGCGAGATCCTTGTAGCATTCTTTTCCTAAATTTATAACTGTGTCTCTGGTTCCGTGTCGAATTTCAATCCCTAGTCAGTGTCTGGCTCAAAAATACCAATTTTCGGCCCATTTTTTTGGGTTGTACGAAAATCGCCCGAAAAGTCCAGATGCAATCGACAACCGCGAGATCCTTGTAGCATTCTTCTCCTAAATTTATGACTGTGTCTAGGGTTCCGTGTCGCATTTCAAACCCTAGCCATCGTCTGGCCCGAAAATACCGATTTCGGCCCATTTTTGTCGGGTGGTACGAAAATCGCTCGAAAAGTCCAGATGAAATCGACAACCGCGAGATCCTTGTAGAATTCTTCTCCTAAATTTATAACTTTGCCTCGGGTTCCGTGTTGGACTTCAAACCCTAGCCATCGTCTAGCTCAAAAATATCGATTTCGGCCCATTTTTGTCGGTTGGTACGAAAATCGCCCGAAAAGTCTAGATGAAATCGACGACCGCGAGATCCTTGTAGCATTCTTCTCCTAAATTTATGACTCTTTCTTGGGTTCCGTGTCGGATTTCAAACCCTAGCCATCGTATGGCCCGAAATTACCGATTTAGGCCCATTTTTGTTGGGTGGTACGAAAATCGCCTGAAAAGTCCAGATGAAATCGACGACCGCGAGATCCTTGTAGCATTCTTCTCCTAAATTTATAACTGTGCCTTAGGTTCCGTGTCGGATTTCAAACCCTAGCCATCGTCTGGCCCGAAAATACCGATTTCGGCCCATTTTTGTCAGGTGGTCGAAAATCGCCCGAAAAGTCCAGATGAAATCGACTACCGCGAGATCCTTGTAGCATTCTTCTCCTAAATTTATGAATGTGTCTCGGGTTCCGTGTCGGATTTCAAACCCTAGCCATCGTCTGGCCCGAAAATACCAATTGTGGCCCATTTTTGTCGGGTGGTACGAAAATCGCCCGAAAAGTCCAGATGAAATCGACGACCGCGAAATCCTTGTAGCATTATTTTCCTAAATTTATGACTGTGTCTCGGGTTCCGTGTCGGATTTCAAACCCTAGCCATCGTCTGGCCCGAAAATACCGATTTCGGCCCATTTTTATCGGGTGGTACGAAAATCGCCCGAAAAGTCTAGATGAAATCGACGACCGCGAGATCCTTGTAGCATTCTTTTCTTAAATTTATAACCGTGTCTCTGGTTCGTGTCGAATTTCATTCCCTAGTCAGTGTCTGGCCCGAAAATACCAATTTTCGGCCCATTTTTGTCGGGTTGTACGAAAATCGCCCGAAAAGTCCAGATGCAATCGACAACCGCGAGATCCTTGTAGCATTCTTCTTCTAAATTTATGACTGTGTCTCGGGTTCCGTGTCGGATTTCAAACCCTAGCCATCGTCTGGCCTGAAAATAACGATTTCGGCCCATTTTTGTCGGGTGGTACGAAAATCGCTCGAAAAGTCCAGATGAAATCGACAACCGCGAGATCCTTGTAGAATTCTTCTCCTAAATTTATAACTTTGCCTCGGGTTCCGTGTCGGACTTCAAACCCTAGCCATCGTCTAGCCCAAAAATATCGATTTCGGCCCATTTTTGTCGGTTGGTACGAAAATCGCCCGAAAAGTCCAGATGAAATCGACGACCGCGAGATCCTTGTAGCATTCATCTCCTAAATTTATGACTCTTTCTCGGGTTCCGTGTCGGATTTCAAACCCTAGCCATCGTATTGCCCGAAATTACCGATTTAGGCCCATTTTTGTCGGGTGGTACGAAAATCGCCCGAAAAGTCCAGATGAAATCGACGACTGCGAGATCCTTGTAGCATTCTTCTCCTAAATTTATAACGGTGCCTCAGGTTCCGTGTCGGATTTCAAAACCTAGCCATCGTCTGGCCCGAAAATACCGATTTCGGCCTATTGTTGTCAGGTGGTCGAAAATCGCTCGAAAAGTCCAGATGAAATCGACGACCGCGAGATCCTTGTAGCATTCTCTTCCTAAATTTATGACTGTGTCTCGGGTTCTGTGTCGGATTTCAAACCCTAGCCATCGTTTGGCCCGAAAATACCGATTTCAGCCCATTTTTGTCGGGCGGTACAAAAATTGCCCGAAAATTCCAGATGAAATCGACGACCGCGAGATCCTTGTAGCATTCTTCTCCTAAATTGATAACTTTGCCTCGGGTTCCATGTCGGATTTCAAA
>JBBPBP010009777.1:1734309-1745829 GCA_037974735.1 Cicer chorassanicum
GAAAAGTCCAGATGAAATCGACGACCGCGAGATCCTTGTAGCATTCTTCTCCTTAGTTTATGACCGTGTCTCGGGTTCCATGTCAGATTTCAAACCCTAGCCATCGTCTGGCTCGAAAATACCGATTTTGGCCCATTATTATCGGGTGGTACGAAAATCGCCCGAAAAGTCCAGATGAAATCGACGACCGCGAGATCCTTGTAGCATTCTTCTCCTAAATTTATAACTGTGCCTTAGGTTCCGTGTCGGATTTCAAACCCTAGCCATCGTCTGGCCCGAAAATACTGATTTCAGCCCACTTTTGTAAGGTGGTCGAAAATCGCCCGAAAAGTCCAGATGAAATGGACTACCGCGAGATCCTTGTAGCATTCTTCTCCTAAATTTATGACTGTGTCTCGGGTTCCGTGTCGGATTTCAAACCCTAGCCATCGTCTGGCCCGAAAATACTGATTACGGCCCATTTTTGTCGGGTGTTACGATAATCGCTCGAAAAGTCCAGATGAAATCGACAACCGCGAGATCCTTGTAGAATTCTTCTCCTAAATTTATAACTTTGCCTCGGGTTCCGTGTATGACTTCAAACCCTAGCCATCGTCTGGCCCAAAAATATCGATTTCGGCCCATTTTTGTCGGTTGGTACGAAAATCGCCCGAAAAGTCCAGATGAAATCGACGACCGCGAGATCCTTGTAGCATTCTTCTCCTAAATTTATAATTGTGCCTCAGGTTCCATGTCGGATTTCAAACCCTAGCCATCGTCTGGCCCGAAAATACCGATTTCGGCCCATTTTTGTCAAGTGGTCGAAAATCGCTCGAAAAGTCCAGATGAAATCGACGACCGCGAGATCCTTGTAGCATTCTTTTCCTAAATTTATGACTGTGTCTCGGGTTCTGTGTCGGATTTCAAACCCTAGCCATCGTTTGACCCGAAAATACCGATTTCAACCCATTTTTGTCGGGCGGTACAAAAATTGCCCGAAAATTCCAGATGAAATCGACGAGCATTCTTCTCCTAAATTTATGACTGTGTCTCGGGTTCCCTATCGGATTTCAAACCCTAGCCATCTTCTGGCCCGAAAATACCAATTTTCGGCCCATTTTTGTCGGGTTGTACGAAAATCGCCCGAAAAGTCCAGATGCAATCGACAACCGCGAGATCCTTGTAGCATTCTTCTTCTAAATTTATGACTGTGTCTCGGGTTCCGTGTCGGATTTCAAACCCTAGCCATCGTCTGGCCTGAAAATAACGATTTCGGCCCATTTTTGTCGGGTAATACGAAAATCGCTCGAAAAGTCCAGATGAAATCGACAACCGCGAGATCCTTGTAGAATTCTTCTCCTAAATTTATAACTTTGCCTCGGGTTCCGTGTCGGACTTCAAACCCTAGCCAATGTCTGGCCCGAAAATACCGATTTTGGCCCATTATAATCGAGTGGTACGAAAATCGCCCGAAAAGTACAGATGAAATCGACGACCGCAAGATCCTTGTAGCATTCTTTTCCTAAATTTATAAAAGTGTCTCTGGTTCCATGTCGAATTTCAAACCCTAGCCAGTGTCTGGTTCGAAAATACCAATTTTCGGCGCATTTTTGTCGGGTTGTACGAAAATTGCCCGAAAAGTCCAGATGAAATCGACAACCGCGAGATCCTTGTAGCATTCTTCTCCTAAATTTATGAAAGTGTCTCGGGTTCCATGTCGGATTTCAAACCCTAGCCATCGTCTGGCCCGAAAATACCGATTTCGGCCCATTTTTGTCGGGTGGTATGATAATCGCCCGAAAAGTCCAGATGAAATCGACAACCGCGAGATACTTGTAGAATTCTTCTCCTAAATTTATAACTTTGCCTCGGGTTCCGTGTTCGACTTCAAACCCTAGCCATCGTCTGGCCAAAAAATATCGATTTCGGCCCATTTTTGTCGGTTGGTACGAAAATCGCCCGAAAAGTCCAGATGAAATCGTTGACCGCGAGATCCTTGTAGCATTCTTTTCCTAAATTTATGACTGTGTCTCGAGTTCCGTGTCGGATTTCAAACCCTAGCCATCGTCTGGCCCGAAAATACCGATTTCGGCCCATTTTTGTCGGGTGGTACGAAAATCGCCAGAAATTTCCAAATGAAATCGACGACCGCGAGATCCTTGTAGCATTCTTCTCCTAAATTTATGACTGTGTCTCGGGTTCCGTGTCGGATTTCAAACCCTAGCCATCGTTTGGCCCGAAAATACCAATTTTTGCCCATTTTTGTTGGGTGGTACGAAAATCGCCCGAAAAGTCCAGATGAAATCGACGACCGCGAGATCCTTGTAGCATTCTTCTCCTAAATTTATGACTGTATCTCGGGTTCCGTGTCGGATTTCAAACCCTAGCCATCGTCTGGCTCGAAAATACCGATTTTGGCCCATTATTATTGGGTGGTACGAAAATCGCCCGAAAAGTCCAAATGAAATCGACGACCGCGAGATCCTTGTAGCATTCTTTTCCTAAATTTATAACTGTGTCTCTGGTTCCTTGTCGAATTTCAATCCCTAGTCAGTGTCTGGCCCAAAAATACCAATTTTCGGCCCATTTTTGTCGGGTTGTACGAAAATCGCCCGAAAAGTCCAAATGCAATCGACAACCGCGAGATCCTTGTAGCATTCTTCTCCTAAATTTATGATTGTGTCTAGGGTTCCGTGTCGCATTTCAAACCCTAGCCATCGTCTGGCCCGAAAATACCGATTTCGGCCCATTTTTGTCGGGTGGTACGAAAATCGCTCGAAAAGTCCAGATGAAATCGACAACCGCGAGATCCTTGTAGAATTCTTCTCCTAAATTTATAACTTTGCCTCGGGTTCCGTGTCGGACTTCAAACCCTAGCCATCGTCTAGCTCAAAAATATCGATTTCGGCCCATTTTTGTCGGTTGGTACGAAAATCGCCCGAAAAGTCTAGATGAAATCGACGACCGCGAGATCCTTGTAGCATTCTTCTCCTAAATTTATGACTCTTTCTTGGGTTCCGTGTCGGATTTCAAACCCTTGCCATCGTATGGCCCGAAATTACCGATTTAGTGCCATTTTTGTTGGGTGGTACGAAAATCGTCTGAAAAGTCCAGATGAAATCGACGACCGCGAGATCCTTGTAGCATTCTTCTCCTAAATTTATAACTGTGCCTTAGGTTCCGTGTCGGATTTCAAACCCTAGCCATCGTCTGGCCCGAAAATACCGATTTCGGCCCATTTTTGTCAGGTGGTCGAAAATCGCCCGAAAAGTCCAGATGAAATCGACTACCGCGAGATCCTTGTAGCATTCTTCTCCTAAATTTATGAATGTGTCTCGGGTTCCGTGTCGGATTTCAAACCCTAGCCATCGTCTGGCCCGAAAATACCAATTGTGGCCCATTTTTGTCGGGTGGTACGAAAATCGCCCGAAAAGTCCAGATGAAATCGACGACCGCGAAATCCTTGTAGCATTATTTTCCTAAATTTATGACTGTGTCTCGGGTTCCGTGTCGGATTTCAAACCCTAGCCATCGTCTGGCCCGAAAATACCGATTTCGGCCCATTTTTATCGGGTGGTACGAAAATCGCCCGAAAAGTCTAGATGAAATCGACGACCGCGAGATCCTTGTAGCATTCTTTTCTTAAATTTATAACCGTGTCTCTGGTTCGTGTCGAATTTCATTCCCTAGTCAGTGTCTGGCCCGAAAATACCAATTTTCGGCCCATTTTTGTCGGGTTGTACGAAAATCGCCCGAAAAGTCCAGATGCAATCGACAACCGCGAGATCCTTGTAGCATTCTTCTTCTAAATTTATGACTGTGTCTCGGGTTCCGTGTCGGATTTCAAACCCTAGCCATCGTCTGGCCTGAAAATAACGATTTCGGCCCATTTTTGTCGGGTGGTACGAAAATCGCTCGAAAAGTCCAGATGAAATCGACAACCGCGAGATCCTTGTAGAATTCTTCTCCTAAATTTATAACTTTGCCTCGGGTTCCGTGTCGGACTTCAAACCCTAGCCATCGTCTAGCCCAAAAATATCGATTTCGGCCCATTTTTGTCGGTTGGTACGAAAATCGCCCGAAAAGTCTAGATGAAATCGACGACCGCGAGATCCTTGTAGCATTCTTCTCCTAAATTTATGACTCTTTCTTGGGTTCCGTGTCGGATTTCAAACCCTAGCCATCGTATGGCCCGAAATTACCGATTTAGGCCCATTTTTGTCGGGTGGTACGAAAATCGCCTGAAAAGTCCAGATGAAATCGAAGACCGCGAGATCCTTGTAGCATTCTTCTCCTAAATTTATAACTGTGCCTTAGATTCCGTGTCGGATTTCAAACCCTAGCCATCGTCTGGCCCGAAAATACCGATTTCGGCCCATTTTTGTCAGGTGGTCGAAAATCGCCCGAAAAGTCCAGATGAAATCGACTACCGCGAGATCCTTGTAGCATTCTTCTCCTAAATTTATGACTGTGTCTCGGGTTCCGTGTCGGATTTCAAACCCTAGCCATCGTCTGGCCCGAAAATACCAATTTTGGCCCATTTTTGTCGGGTGGTACGAAAATCGCCCGAAAAGTCCAGATGAAATCGACGACCGCGAAATCCTTGTAGCATTATTTTCCTAAATTTATGACTGTGTCTCGGGTTCCGTGTCGGATTTCAAACCCTAGCCATCGTATGGCCCGAAAATACCGATTTCGGCCCATTTTTATCGGGTGGTACGAAAATCGTCCTAAAAGTCTAGATGAAATCGACGACCGCGAGATCCTTGTAGCATTCTTTTCTTAAATTTATAACCGTGTCTCTGGTTCGTGTCGAATTTCATTCCCTAGTCAGTGTCTGGCCCGAAAATACCAATTTTCGGCCCATTTTTGTCGGGTTGTACGAAAATCGCCCGAAAAGTCCAGATGCAATCGACAACCGCGAGATCCTTGTAGCATTCTTCTTCTAAATTTATGACTGTGTCTCGGGTTCCGTGTCGGATTTCAAACCCTAGCCATCGTCTGGCCTGAAAATAACGATTTCGGCCCATTTTTGTCGGGTGGTACGAAAATCGCTCGAAAAGTCCAGATGAAATCGACAACCGCGAGATCCTTGTAGAATTCTTCTCCTAAATTTATAACTTTGCCTCGGGTTCCGTGTCGGACTTCAAACCCTAGCCATCGTCTAGCCCAAAAATATCGATTTCGGCCCATTTTTGTTGGTTGGTACGAAAATCGCCCGAAAAGTCCAGATGAAATCGACGACCGCGAGATCCTTGTAGCATTCATCTCCTAAATTTATGACTTTTTCTCGGGTTCCGTGTCGGATTTCAAACCCTAGCCATCGTCTGGCTCGAAAATACCGATTTAGGCCCATTTTTGTCGGGTGGTACGAAAAACGCCCGAAAAGTCCAGATGAAATCGACGACTGCGAGATCCTTGTAGCATTCTTCTCCTAAATTTATAACGGTGCCTGAGGTTCCGTGTCGGATTTCAAAACCTAGCCATCGTCTGGCCCGAAAATACCGATTTCGGCCCATTGTTGTCAGGTGGTCGAAAATCGCTCGAAAAGTCCAGATGAAATCGACGACCGCGAGATCCTTGTAGCATTCTTCTCCTAAATTTATAACTGTGCCTCAGGTTCCATGTCGGATTTCAAACCCTAGCCATCGTCTGGCCCGAAAATACCGATTTCGGCCCATTTTTGTCAAGTGGTCGAAAATCGCTCGAAAAGTCCAGATGAAATCGACGACCGCGAGATCCTTGTAGCATTCTTTTCCTAAATTTATGACTGTGTCTCGGGTTCTGTGTCGGATTTCAAACCCTAGCCATCGTTTGGCCCGAAAATACCGATTTCAGCCCATTTTTGTCGGGCGGTACAAAAATTGCCCGAAAATTCCAGATGAAATCGACGACCGCGAGATCCTTGTAGCATTCTTCTCCTAAATTGATAACTTTGCCTCGGGTTCCATGTCGGATTTCAAACCCTAGCCGTCGTCTGGCCCGAAAATACCGATTTCGGCCCATTTTTGTCGGGCGGTACGAAAATCGCCCGAAAAGTCCAGATGAAATCGCAACCGCGAGATCATTGTAGCATCATTCTCCTAAATTTATAACTGTGCCTCAGGTTCCGTGTCAGATTTCAAACCCTAGCCATCGTCTGGCCCGAAAATACCGATTTCGGCCCATTTTTGTCAGGTGGTCAAAAATCGCCTGAAAAGTCCAGATGAAATCGACGACCGCGAGATCCTTGTAGCATTCTTCTCCTTAGTTTATGACCGTGTCTCGGGTTCCATGTCAGATTTCAAACCCTAGCCATCGTCTGGCTCGAAAATACCGATTTTGGCCCATTATTATCGGGTGGTACGAAAATCGCCCGAAAAGTCCAGATGAAATCGACGACCGCGAGATCCTTGTAGCATTCTTCTCCTAAATTTATAACTGTGCCTTAGGTTCCGTGTCGGATTTCAAACCCTAGCCATCGTCTGGCCCGAAAATACTGATTTCAGCCCACTTTTGTCAGGTGGTTGAAAATCGCCTGAAAAGTCCAGATGAAATGGACTACCGCGAGATCCTTGTAGCATTCTTCTTCTAAATTTATGATTGTGTCTCGGGTTCCGTGTCGGATTTCAAACCCTAGCCATCGTCTGGCTCGAAAATACCGATTTTGGCCCATTATTATCGGGTGGTACGAAAAACGCCCGAAAAGTCCAGATGAAATCGACGACTGCGAGATCCTTGTAGCATTCTTCTCCTAAATTTATAACGGTGCCTGAGGTTCCGTGTCGGATTTCAAAACCTAGCCATCGTCTGGCCCGAAAATACCGATTTCGGCCCATTGTTGTCAGGTGGTCGAAAATCGCTCGAAAAGTCCAGATGAAATCGACGACCGCGAGATCCTTGTAGCATTCTTCTCCTAAATTTATAACTGTGCCTCAGGTTCCATGTCGGATTTCAAACCCTAGCCATCGTCTGGCCCGAAAATACCGATTTCGGCCCATTTTTGTCAAGTGGTCGAAAATCGCTCGAAAAGTCCAGATGAAATCGACGACCGCGAGATCCTTGTAGCATTCTTTTCTTAAATTTATGACTGTGTCTCGGGTTCTGTGTCGGATTTCAAACCCTAGCCATCGTTTGGCTCGAAAATACAGATTTCAGCCCATTTTTGTCGGGCGGTACAAAAATTGCCCGAAAATTCCAGATGAAATCGACGAGCATTCTTCTCCTAAATTTATAACTGTGTCTCGGGTACCCTGTCGGATTTCAAACCCTAGCCATCTTCTGGCCCGAAAATACCAATTTTTGCCCATTTTTGTCGGGTGGTACGAAAATCGCCCAAAAAGTCCAGATGAAATCGACGACCGCGAGATCCTTGTAGCATTCTTCTCCTAAATTTATGACTGTATCTCGGGTTCCGTGTCGGATTTCAAAACCTAGCCATCGTCTGGCCCGAAAATACCGATTTCGGTCCATTTTTGTCAAGTGGTCGAAAATCGCCCGAAAAGTCCAGATGAAATTGACGACCGCGAAATCCTTGTAGCATTCTTTTCCTAAATTTATGACTGTGTCTCGGGTTCCGTGTTGGATTTCAAACCCTAGCCATCGTCTGGCCCGAAAATACATATTTCGGCCCATTTTTGTTGGGTGGTACGAAAATCGCCAGAAAAGACCAGATGAAATCGACGACCGCGAGATCCTTGTAGCATTCTTCTCCTAAATTTATGACTGTGTCTCGGGATCCGTGTCGGATTTCAAACCCTAGCCATGGTCTAGCCCGAAAATACCGATTTCTACCCATTTTTTTCGGTTGGTACGAAAATCGCTTGAAAAGTTCAGATGAAATCGACGACCGTGAGATCCTTGTAGCATTCTTTTCCTAAATTTATAACTGTGTCTCTGGTTCCGTGTCCAATTTCAAACCCTAGCCAGTGTCTAGCCCGAAAATACTGATTTTCGGCCCATTTTTGTCGGGTTGTACGAAAATCGCCAGAAAAGTCCAGATGAAATCGACGACCGCGAGATCCTTGTAGCATTCTTCTCCTTAGTTTATGACTGTGTCTCGGGTTCCATGTCGGATTTCAAACCCTAGCCATCGTCTGGCTCGAAAATACCGATTTTGGCCCATTATTATCGGGTGGTACGAAAAACGCCCGAAAAGTCCAGATGAAATCGACGACCGCGAGATCCTTGTAGCATTCTTTTCCTAAATTTATAACTGTGTCTCTGGTTCCGTGTCGAATTTCAATCCCTAGTCAGTGTCTGGCCCGAAAATACCAATTTTCAGCCCATTTTTGTCGGATTGTACGAAAATCGCCTGAAAAGTCCAGATGCAATCGACAACCGCGAGATCCTTGTAACATTCTTCTCCTAAATTTATGACTGTGTCTCGGGCTTCGTGTCGGATTTCAAACCCTAGCCATCGTCTGGCCTGAAAATATCGATTTCGGCCCATTTTTGTCGGGTGGTACGAAAATCGCTCGAAAAGTCCAGATGAAATCGACAACCGCGAGATCCTTGTAGAATTCTTCTCCTAAATTTATAACTTGGCCTCGGGTTCAGTGTCGGACTTCAAACACTAGCCATCGTCTAGCCCGAAAATATCGATTTCGGCCCATTTTTATCGGTTGGTACGAAAATCGCCCAAAAAGACCAGATGAAATCGACGAACGCGAGATCCATGTAGCCTTCTTCTCCTAAATTTATGACTCTGTCTCGGGTTCCGTGTCGGATTTCAAACCCTAGCCATCGTATGGCTCGAAATTACCGATTTCGGCCCATTTTTGTCGGGTAATACGAAAATCGCCCAAAAAGTCCAGATGAAATCGACGACCGCGAGATCCTTGTAGCATTCTTCTCCTAAATTTATAATTGTGCCTCAGGTTCCGTGTCGGATTTCAAACCCTAGCCATCGTCTGGCCCGAAAATACTGATTTCGGCCCACTTTTGTCAGGTGGTCGAAAATCGCCCGAAAAGTCCAGATGAAATGGACTACCGCGAGATCCTTGTAGCATTCTTCTCCTAAATTTATGACTGTGTCTCGGGTTCCGTGTCGGATTTCAAACCCTAGCCATCGTCTGGTACGAAAATATCGATTTCGGCCCATTTTTGTCGGGTGGTACGAAAATCGCTCGAAAAGTCCAGATGAAATCGACAACCGCGAGATCCTTGTAGAATTCTTCTCCTAAATTTATAACTTTGCCTCGGGTTCAGTGTCGGACTTCAAACACTAGCCATCGTCTAGCCCGAAAATATCAATTTCGGCCCATTTTTATCGGTTGGTACGAAAATCGCCCAGAAAGACCAGATGAAATCGACGACCGCGAGATCCATGTAGCCTTCTTCTCCTAAATTTATGACTCTGTCTCGGGTTCCGTGTCGGATTTCAAACCCTAGCCATCGTATGGCTCGAAATTACCGATTTCGGCCTATTTTTGTCGGGTAATACGAAAATCGCCCAAAAAGTCTAGATGAAATCGACGACCGCGAGATCCTTGTAGCATTCTTCTCCTAAATTTATAATTGTGCCTCAGGTTCCGTGTCGGATTTCAAACCCTAGCCATCGTCTGGCCCGAAAATACTGATTTCGGTCCACTTTTATCAGGTGGTCGAAAATCGCCCGAAAAGTCCAGATGAAATGGACTACCGCGAGATCCTTGTAGCATTCTTCACCGAAATTTATGACTGTGTCTCGGGTTCCGTGTCGGATTTCAAACCCTAGCCATCGTCTCGTACGAAAATATCGATTTCGGCCCATTTTTGTCGGGTGGTACGAAAATCGCCCGAATAGTCCAGATGAAATCGACGACCGCGAGATCCTTGTAGCATTCTTTTCCTAAATTTATAACTGTGTCTCTGGTTCTGTGTCGAATTTCAATCCCTAGTCAGTGTCTGGCCCGAAAATACCAATTTTCAGCCCATTTTTGTCGGATTGTACGAAAATCGCCTGAAAAGTCCAGATGCAATCGACAACCGCGAGATCCTTGTAGCATTCTTCTCCTAAATTTATGACTGTGTCTCGGGCTCCGTGACGGATTTCAAACCCTAGCCATCGTCTGGCCTGAAAATATCGATTTCGGCCCATTTTTGTCGGGTGGTACGAAAATCGCTCGAAAAGTCCAGATGAAATCGACAACCGCGAGATCCTTGTAGAATTCTTCTCCTAAATTTATAACTTGGCCTCGGGTTCAGTGTCGGACTTCAAACACTAGCCATCGTCTAGCCCGAAAATATCGATTTCGGCCCATTTTTATCGGTTGGTACGAAAATCGCCCAGAAAGACCAGATGAAATCGACGACCGCGAGATCCATGTAGCCTTCTTCTCCTAAATTTATGACTCTGTCTCGGGTTCCGTGTCGGATTTCAAACCCTAGCCATCGTATGGCTCGAAATTACCGATTTCGGCCTATTTTTGTCGGGTAATACGAAAATCGCCCAAAAAGTCTAGATGAAATCGACGACCGCGAGATCCTTGTAGCATTCTTCTCCTAAATTTATAATTGTGCCTCAGGTTCCGTGTCGGATTTCAAACCCTAGCCATCGTCTGGCCCGAAAATACTGATTTCGGCCCACTTTTGTCAGGTGGTCGAAAATCGCCCGAAAAGTCCAGATGAAATGGACTACCGCGAGATCCTTGTAGCATTCTTCTCCTAAATTTATGACTGTGTCTCGGGTTCCGTGTCGGATTTCAAACCCTAGCCATCGTCTGGTACGAAAATATCGATTTCGGCCCATTTTTGTTGGGTGGTACGAAAATCGCTCGAAAAGTCCAGATGAAATCGACAACCGCGAGATCCTTGTAGAATTCTTCTCCTAAATTTATAACTTTGCCTCGGGTTCAGTGTCGGACTTCAAACACTAGCCATCGTCTAGCCCGAAAATATCGATTTCGGCCCATTTTTATCGGTTGGTACGAAAATCGCCCAGAAAGACCAGATGAAATCGACGACCGCGAGATCCATGTAGCCTTCTTCTCCTAAATTTATGACTCTGTCTCGGGTTCCGTGTCGGATTTCAAATCCTAGCCATCGTATGGCCCGAAATTACCGATTTCGGCCCATTTTTGTCGGGTAATACGAAAATCGCCCAAAAAGTCCTGATGAAATCGACGACCAAGAGATCCTTGTAGCATTTTTCTCCTAAATTTATAATTGTGCCTCAGATTCCGTGTCGGATTTCAAACCCTAGCCATCGTCTGGCCCGAAAATTTTGATTTCGGCCCACTTTTGTCAGGTGGTCGAAAATCGCCCGAAAAGTCCAGATGAAATGGACTACCGCGAGATCCTTGTAGCATTCTTCTCCTAAATTTATGACTGTTTCTCGGGTTCCGTGTCGGATTTCAAACCCTAGCCAACGTCTGACCCGAAAATACCGATTTCAGCCCATTTTTGTCGGTTGGTACGAAAATCGCCCGAAAAGTCCAAATGAAATCGACGACCGCGAGATCCTTGTAGCATTCTTCTCCTAAATTTATAATTGTGCCTTAGGTTCCATGTCGGATTTCAAACCCTAGCCATCGTCTGGCCCGAAAATACCGATTTCGGCCCATTTTTGTCAAGTGGTCG
>JBBPBP010009777.1:1745906-1763250 GCA_037974735.1 Cicer chorassanicum
TCGCCCGAAAAGTCCAGATGAAATCGACGACCGCGAGATCCTTGTAGCATTCTTTTCCTAAATTTATGACTGTGTCTCGGGTTCTGTGTCGGATTTCAAACCCTAGCCATCGTCTGGCCCGAAAAATACCAATTTCGGCCCATTTTTGTCGGGTGGTACAAAAATCGCCCGAAAATTCCAGATGAAATCGACGACCGCGAGATCCTTGTAGCATTCTTCTCCTAAATTTATGACTGTGTCTCGGGTTCCATGTCGGATTTCAAACCCTAGCCATCGTCTGGCCCGAAAATACCAATTTTTGCCCATTTTTGTTGGGTGGTACGAAAATCGCCCGAAAAGTCCAGATGAAATCGACAACCGCGAGATCCATGTAGCATTCTTATCCTAAATTGATAACTTTGCCTCGGGTTCCATGTCGGATTTCAAACCCTAGCCGATTTTGGCCCATTATTATCGGGTGGTACGAAAATCGCCCGAAAAGTCCAGATGAAATCGACGACCGCGAGATCCTTGTAGCATTCTTTTCCTAAATTTATAACTGTGTCTCTGGTTCCGTGTCGAATTTCAATCCCTAGCCAGTGTCTGGCCCGAAAATACCAATTTTCGGCCCATTTTTGTCGGGTTGTACGAAAATCGCCTGAAAAGTCCAGATGAAATCGCAACCGCGAGATCCTTGTAGCATTATTCTCCTAAATTTATAACTGTGCCTCAGGTTCCGTGTCAGATTTCAAACCCTAGCCATTGTCTAGGCCAAAAATATCGATTTCGGCCCATTTTTGTCTGTAGGTACGAAAATCACCCGGAAAGTCCAGATGAAATCGACTACCGCGAGATCCTTGTAGCATTCTTCTCCTAAATTTATGACTCTGTCTCGGGTTCCATGTCGGATTTCAAACCCTAGCCATCGTCTGGCCCGAAAATACCAATTTTTGCCCATTTTTGTCGGGTGGTACGAAAATCGCCCGAAAAGTCCAGATGAAATCGACAACCGCGAGATCCATGTATCATTCTTATCCTAAATTGATAACTTTGCCTCAGGTTCCATGTCGGATTTCAAACCCTAGCCGATTTTGGCCCATTATTATCGGTTGGTACGAAAATCGCCCGAAAAGTCCAGATGAAATCGACGACCGCGAGATCCTTGTAGCATTCTTTTCCTAAATTTATAACTGTGTCTCTGGTTCCGTGTCGAATTTCAATCCCTAGCCAGTGTCTGGCCCGAAAATACCAATTTTCGGCCCATTTTTGTCGGGTTGTACGAAAATCGCCTGAAAAGTCCAGATGAAATCGCAACCGCGAGATCCTTGTAGCATTATTCACCTAAATTTATAACTGTGCCTCAGGTTCCGTGTCAGATTTCAAACCCTAGCCATCGTCTAGCCCAAAAATATCGATTTCGGCCCATTTTTGTCTGTTGGTACGAAAATCGCCCGGAAAGTCCAGATGAAATCGACTACCGCGAGATCCTTGTAGCATTCTTCTCCTAAATTTATGAGTCTGTCTCGGGTTCCGTCTCGGATTTCAAACCATAGCCATCGTATGGCCCGAAATTATCGATTTCGGCCCATTTTTGTCGGGTGGTACGAAAATCGCCCGAAAAGTCCAGATGAAATCGACAACCGCGAGATCCTTGTAGTATTCTTCTCCTAAATTTATAACTGTGCCTCAGGTTCCGTGTCGGATTTCAAACCCTAGCCAGTGTCTGGTTCGAAAATACCAATTTTCGGCCCATTTTTGTCGGGTTGTACGAAAATCGCCCGAAAAGTCCAGATGAAATCGACAACCGCGAGATCCTTGTAGCATTCTTCTCCTAAATTTATGGCTGTGTCTTAAGTTCCATGTCGGATTTCAAACCCTAGCCATCGTCTGGCCCGAAAATACCAATTTTTGCCCATTTTTGTCCGGTGGTACGAAAATCGCCCGAAAAGTCCAGATGAAATCGACGACCGCGAGATCCTTGTAGCATTCTTCTCCTAAATTTATGACTGTATCTCGGGTTCCGTGTCGGATTTCAAACCCTAGCCATCGTCTGGCCCGAAAATTTTGATTTCGGCCCACTTTTGTCAGGTGGTCAAAAATCGCCCGAAAAGTCCAGATGAAATGAACTACCGCGAGATCCTTGTAGCATTCTTCTCCTAAATTTATGACTGTTTCTCGGGTTCCGTGTCGGATTTCAAACCCTAGCCAACGTCTGGCCCGAAAATACCGATTTCAGCCCATTTTTGTCGGGTGTTACGATAATCGCTCGAAAAGACCAGATGAAATCGACAACCGCGAGATCCTTGTAGAATTTTTCTCCTAAATTTATAACTTTGCCTCGGGTTCCGTGTTGGACTTCAAACCCTAGCCATCGTCTGGCCCAAAAATATCGATTTCGGCCCATTTTTGTCGGTTGGTACGAAAATCGCCCGAAAAGTCCAAATGAAATCGACGACCGCGAGATCCTTGTAGCATTCTTCTCCTAAATTTATAATTGTGCCTTAGATTCCATGTCGGATTTCAAACCCTAGCCATCGTCTGGCCCGAAAATACCGATTTCGGCCCATTTTTGTCAAGTGGTCGAAAATCGCCCGAAAAGTCCAGATGAAATCGACGACCGCGAGATCCTTGTAGCATTCTTTTCCTAAATTTATGACTGTGTCTCGGGTTCTGTGTCGGATTTCAAACCCTAGCCATCGTCTGGCCCGAAAAATACCAATTTCGGCCCATTTTTGTCGGGTGGTACAAAAATCGCCCGAAAATTCCAGATGAAATCGACGACCGCGAGATCCTTGTAGCATTCTTCTCCTAAATTTATGACTGTGTCTCGGGTTCCATGTCGGATTTCAAACCCTAGCCATCGTCTGGCCCGAAAATACCAATTTTTGCCCATTTTTGTTGGGTGGTACGAAAATCGCCCGAAAAGTCCAGATGAAATCGACAACCGCGAGATCCATGTAGCATTCTTATCCTAAATTGATAACTTTGCCTCGGGTTCCATGTCGGATTTCAAACCCTAGCCGATTTTGGCCCATTATTATCGGGTGGTACGAAAATCGCCCGAAAAGTCCAGATGAAATCGACGACCGCGAGATCCTTGTAGCATTCTTTTCCTAAATTTATAACTGTGTCTCTGGTTCCGTGTCGAATTTCAATCCCTAGCCAGTGTCTGGCCCGAAAATACCAATTTTCGGCCCATTTTTGTCGGGTTGTACGAAAATCGCTTGAAAAGTCCAGATGAAATCGCAACCGCGAGATCCTTGTAGCATTATTCTCCTAAATTTATAACTTTGCCTCGGGTTCCGTGTCAGACTTCAAACCCTAGCCATCGTCTGGCCCAAAAATATCGATTTCGGCCCATTTTTGTCGGTTGGTACGAAAATCGCCCGAAAAGTCGAGATGAAATCGACGACCGCGAGATCCTTGTAGCATTCTTCTCCTAAATTTATGACTCTGTCTCGGGTTCCATGTCGGATTTCAAACACTAGCCATCGTCTGGCCCGAAAATACCAATTTTTGCCCATTTTTGTCGGGTGGTACGAAAATCGCCCGAAAAGTCCAGATGAAATCGACAACCGCGAGATCCATGTATCATTCTTATCCTAAATTGATAACTTTGCCTCGGGTTCCATGTCGGATTTCAAACCCTAGCCGATTTTGGCCCATTATTATCGGGTGGTACGAAAATCGCCCGAAAAGTCCAGATGAAATCGACGACCGCGAGATCCTTGTAGCATTCTTTTCCTAAATTTATAACTGTGTCTCTGGTTCCGTGTCGAATTTCAATCCCTAGCCAGTGTCTGGCCCGAAAATACCAATTTTCGGCCCATTTTTGTCGGGTTGTACGAAAATCGCCTGAAAAGTCCAGATGAAATTGCAACCGCGAGATCCTTGTAGTATTCTTCTCCTAAATTTATAACTGTGCCTCAGGTTCCGTGTCGGATTTCAAACCCTAGCCATCGTCTAGCCCAAAAATATCGATTTCGGCCCATTTTTGTCTGTTGGTACGAAAATCGCCCGGAAAGTCCAGATGAAATCGACTACCGCGAGATCCTTGTAGCATTCTTCTCCTAAATTTATGAGTCTGTCTCGGGTTCCGTCTCGGATTTCAAACCATAGCCATCGTATGGCCCGAAATTATCGATTTCGGCCCATTTTTGTCGGGTGGTACGAAAATCGCCCGAAAAGTCCAGATGAAATCGACAACCGCGAGATCCTTGTAGTATTCTTCTCCTAAATTTATAACTGTGCCTCAGGTTCCGTGTCGGATTTCAAACCCTAGCCAGTGTCTGGTTCGAAAATACCAATTTTCGGCCCATTTTTGTCGGGTTGTACGAAAATCGCCCGAAAAGTCCAGATGAAATCGACAACCGCGAGATCCTTGTAGCATTCTTCTCCTAAATTTATGGCTGTGTCTTAAGTTCCATGTCGGATTTCAAACCCTAGCCATCGTCTGGCCCGAAAATACCAATTTTTGCCCATTTTTGTCCGGTGGTACGAAAATCGCCCGAAAAGTCCAGATGAAATCGACGACCGCGAGATCCTTGTAGCATTCTTCTCCTAAATTTATGACTGTATCTCGGGTTCCGTGTCGGATTTCAAACCCTAGCCATCGTCTGGCCCGAAAATTTTGATTTCGGCCCACTTTTGTCAGGTGGTCAAAAATCGCCCGAAAAGTCCAGATGAAATGAACTACCGCGAGATCCTTGTAACATTCTTCTCCTAAATTTATGACTGTTTCTCGGGTTCCGTGTCGGATTTCAAACCCTAGCCAACGTTTGGCCCGAAAATACCGATTTCAGCCCATTTTTGTCGGGTGTTATGATAATCGCTCGAAAAGTCCAGATGAAATCGACAACCGCGAGATCCTTGTAGAATTCTTCTCCTAAATTTATAACTTTGCCTCGGGTTCCGTGTTGGACTTCAAACCCTAGCCATCGTCTAGCCCGAAAATACCGATTTCTACCCATTTTTGTCGGGTGGTTCGAAAATCGTCCGAAAATTCCTGATGAAATCGACGACCGCAAGATCCTTGTAGCATTCTTCTCCTAAGTTTATGACTATGTCTCGGGTTCCGTGTCGGATTTCAAACCCTAGCCAATGTCTGGCCCGAAAATACCGATTTTGGCCCATTATAATCGAGTGGTACGATAATCGCCCGAAAAGTACAGATGAAATCGACGACCGCAAGATCCTTGTAGCATTCTTTTCCTAAATTTATAACTGTGTCTCTGATTCCGTGTCGAATTTCAAACCCTAGCCAGTGTCTGGTTCGAAAATACCAATTTTCGGCGCATTTTTGTCGGGTTGTACGAAAATTGCCCGAAAAGTCCAGATGAAATCGACAACCGCGAGATCCTTGTAGCATTCTTCTCCTAAATTTATGAAAGTGTCTCGGGTTCCATGTCGGATTTCAAACCCTAGCCATCGTCTGGCCCGAAAATACCGATTTCGACCCATTTTTGTCGGGTGGTATCATAATCGCCCGAAAAGTCCAGATAAAATCGACAACCGCGAGATACTTGTAGAATTCTTCTCCTAAATTTATAACTTTGCCTCGGGTTCCGTGTTCGACTTCAAACCCTAGCCATCATCTGGCCCAAAAATATCGATTTCGGCCCATTTTTGTCGGTTGGTACGAAAATCGCCCGAAAAGTCCAGATGAAATCGACGACCGCGAGATCTTTGTAGCATTCTTCTCCTAAATTTATAATTGTGCCTCAGGTTCCCTGTCGGATTTCAAACCCTAGCCATCGTCTGGCCCGAAAATACCGATTTTGGCCCATTTTTGTCAAGTGGTCGAAAATCGCCCGAAAAGTCCAGATGAAATCGTTGACCGCGAGATCCTTGTAGCATTCTTTTCCTAAATTTATGACTGTGTCTCGACTTCCGTGTCGGATTTCAAACCCTAGCCATCGTCTGGCCCGAAAATACCGATTTCGGCCCATTTTTGTCGGGTGGTACGAAAATCGCCCGAAATTTCCAGATGAAATCGACGACCGCGAGATCCTTGTAGCATTCTTCTCCTAAATTTATGACTGTGTCTCGGGTTCCGTGTCGGATTTCAAACCCTAGCCATCGTCTGGCCCGAAAATACCAATTTTTGCCCATTTTTGTTGGGTGGTACGAAAATCGCCCGAAAAGTCCAGATGAAATCGACGACCGCGAGATCCTTGTAGCATTGTTCTCCTAAATTTATGACTGTATCTCGGGTTCCGTGTCGGATTTCAAACCCTAGCCCTCGTCTAGCCCGAAAATACCGATTTCTACCCATTTTTGTCGGGTGGTACGAAAATCGCCCGAAAAGTCCAAATGAAATGGACGACCGCGAGATCCTTGTAGCATTCTTCTCCTAAATTTATGACTGTGTCTCTGGTTCCGTGTCGAATTTCAAACCCTAGCCATCGTCTGGCCCGAAAATACAGATTTTCGGCCCAATTTTGTCGGGTGGTACGAAAATCGCCCAAAAAGTCCAGATGAAATCGACAACTGCGAGATCCTTGTAGAATTCTTCTACTAAATTGATAATTGTGCCTCAGGTTCCATGTCGGATTTCAAACCCTAGCCGCGTCTGGCCCGAAAATACCGATTTTGGCCCATTTTTATCGGGTGGTACGAAAATCGCACGAAAAGTCCATATGAAATCGACGACCGCGAGATCCTTGTAGCATTCTTCTCCTAAATTTATGACTGTGTCTCGAGTTCCGTGTCGGATTTCAAACCCTAGCCATCGTCTGGCCCGAAAATACCAATTTCGGCCCATTTTTGTCGGGTAGTATGAAAATCGCCCGAAAAGTCCAGATGAAATCGAAAACCGCGAGATCCTTGTAGCATTCTTCTCCTAAATTTATAACTTTGCCTCGGGTTACGTGTCGGACTTCAAACCCTAGCCAGTGTCTGGCCCGAACATACCGATTTTTCGGCCCATTTTTGTCCGGTTGTACGAAAATCGCCTGAAAAGTCCAGATGAAAACACAACCGCGAGATCCTTGTAGCATTCTTCTCCTAAATTTATGACTATGTCTCGAGTTCCGTGTAAGATTTCAAACCCTAACCACCATCTGGCCCGAAAATACCGATTTCGGCCAATTTTTGTCGGGTAATACGAAAATCGCCCGAAAAGTCCAGATGAAATCGACAACCGCGAGATCCTTGTAGCATTCTTCTACTAAATTGATAATTGTGCCTCAGGTTCCATGTCGGATTTCAAACCCTAGCCGTCGTCTAGCCCGAAAATACCGATTTCGGCCCATTTTTATCGGGTGGTACGAAAATCGCACGAAAAGTCCATATGAAATCGACGACCGCGAGATCCTTGTAGCATTCTTCTCCTAAATTTATAACTGTGTCTCAGGTTCCGTGTCAGATTTCAAATCCTAGCCATCGTCTGGCACGAAAATACCGATTTCGGGCCATTTTTGTTAGGTGGTCGAAAATCGCCCGAAAAGTCCAGATGTAATCGACGACCGCGAGATCCTTGTAGCATTCTTCTCCTAAGTTTATGACTGTGTCTCGGGTTCCGTGTCGGATTTCAAACTCTAGCCATCGTCTGGTCCGAAAATACCAATTTTGGCCTATTGTTGTCGGGTGGTACGAAAATCGCGCGAAAAGTCCAGATGAAATCGACGACCGCGAGATCCTTGCAGCATTCTTCTCCCAAATTTATGACTCTGTCCCGGGTTCCGTATCGGATTTCAAACCCTAGCCATCGATTGGCCCGAAAATACCAATTTAGGCCCATTTTTGTCGGGCGGTACGAAAATTGCCCGAAAATTCCAGATGAAATCGACGCCTGCGAGATCCTTGTAGCATTCTTCTCCTAAATTTATGACTGGGTCTCGGGTTCCGTGTCGGATTTCAAACCCTATCCATCGTCTGGCCCGAAAATACCGATTTCGGGCCCTATTTGTCAAGTGGTACGAAAATCTCCCGAAAAGACATGATGAAATCGACGACTGCGAGATCCTTGTAGCATTATTCTCCTAAATTTATGAATGTGTCTCGGGTTCCGTGTTGGATTTCAAACCCTAACCATCGTATGGCTCGAAAATACCTATTTCGGCCCTTTTTTGTCGGGTCGTACGAAAATCGGTTGAAAAGTCTAGATGAAATCGACGACCGCGAGATCCTTGTAGCGTTCTTTTCCTAAATTTATGACTGTGTCTCGGATTCCGTGTCGAATTTCAAACCCTAGCTAGTGTCTGGACCGAAAATACCAATTTTCAGCCCATATTTGTCGGGTTGTACGAAAATCGCCCGAAAAGTCCAGATGAAATCGATGACCGCGAGATCCTTATAGCATTCTTCTCCTAAATATATGACATTGTCTCGGGTTCCGTGTCGGATTTCAAACCCTAGCCATCGTCTGGTCCGAAAATACCGATTTCGGCCCATTTTTGTCGAGTCGTACGAAAATCGTCCAAAAAGTCCAGATGAAATCGACGACCGCGAGATCCTTGTAGCATTCTTCTCCTAAATTTATAACTTTGACTCAGGTTCCGTTTCGGATTTCAAACAGTAGCCATCGTCTGGCCCGAAAATACCGATTTCGGCCCATTTTTGTCGGGTCGTACGAAAATCGCCCAAAAAGTCCAGATGAAATCGACGACCGCGAGATCCTTGTAGCATTCTTCTCCTAAATTGATGACTATGTCTCGGGTTCCGTGTCGGACTTCAAACCCTAGCCATCGTCTGGCCCAAAAATATAGATTTCGGCCCATTTTTGTCGAGTGGTACGAAAATCGCCAGGAAAGTCCAGATGAAATTGACGACCGCGAGATCCTTGTAGCATTCTTCTCCTAAATTTGTGGCTCTGTCTTGGGTTCCGTGTCGGATTTCAAACGCTAGCCATCGTACGGTTTGAAATTACCGATTTCGGCCCATTTTTGTCGGGTGGTACGAAAATCGCCCGAAAAGTCCAGATGAAATCAACGACCGCGAGATCCTTGTAGCATTCTTCTCCTAAATTTATAAATGTGCCTCAGGTTCCGTGTCAGATTTCAAACCCTAGCCATCGTCTGGCCCGAAAATACCGATTTTGGCAAATTTTTGTTAAGTGGTACGAAAATCGCCCGAAAAGTCCAGATGAAATCGACGACCCCCAGATCCTTGTAGCATTCTTCTCCTAAATTTATAAATGTGCCTCGGGTTCCGTGTCGGATTTCAAACCCTAGCCATCGTATGGCCCGAAAGTACCGATTTCTGCCCATTTTTGTCGGGTGGTACGAAAATCGCCCGAAAAGTCCCGATGAAATCGCAACCGCGAGATCCTTGTAGCATTCTTCTCCTAAATTTATAACTATGCCTCAGGTTCTGTGTCGGATTTCAAACCCTAGCCATCGTCTGGCCCGAAAATACCGATTTCGGGCCCATTTTGTCAAGTGTACGAAAATCGCCCGAAAAGACATGATGAAATCAACGACTGCGAGATCCTTGTAGCATTATTCTCCTAAATTTGTGACTCAGTCTCGGGTTCCGTGTCGGATTTCAAACCATAGCCATCTTATGGGCCGAAATTACCGATTTCGGCCCATTTTTGTCGGGTGGTACGAAAATCGCCCGAAAAGTCCACATGAAATCGACGACCGCGAGATCATTGTAGCATTCTTCTCCAAAATTTATGACTGTGTCTCGGGTTCCGTGTCACATTTCAAACCCTAGCCATCGTTTGGCCCGAAAATACCGATTTCGGCCCATTTTTGTCGGGTGGTACGAAAATTCGCCCGAAAAGTCCAGATGAAATCGACGACCGCGAGATCCTTGTAGCATTCTTCTCCTCAATTGATAATTGTGCCTCGGGTTCCGTGTCGGATTTCAAACCCTAGCCATCGTCTAGCCCGAAAATACCGACTTCGGCCCATTTTTGTCGGGTGGTACGAAAATCGCCCGAAAAGTCCAGATCAAATCGACGACCGCGAGATCCTTGTAGCATTCTTCTCCTAAGTTTATGACTCTGTCCAGGGTTCCGTGTCGGATTTCAAACCCTAGCCATCGATTGGCCCGAAAATACCGATTTCAGCATATTTTTGTCGAGCGGTACGAAAATTGACCAAAAAGTCCAGATGAAATCGACGATTGCGAGATCCTTGTAGCATTCTTCTCCTAAATTTATAATTGTGCCTCGGGTTCCGTGTCGGATTTCAAACCCTAGCCATCGTATGGCCCGAAAATACCAATTTCGGCTCATTTTTGTCAGGTGGTACGAAAATCGCCCCAAAAGACCAGATGAAATCGACGACCGCGAGATCCTTGTAGCATTCTTCTCTTAAATTTATGACTGTGTCTCGGGTTTCGTGTCGGATTTCAAACCCTAGCCATCGTCTGGCCCGAAGATACCGATTTCGCCCCATTTTTGTCGACTGGTACGAAAATCGCCAGAAAAGACATGATGAAATCGACGACTGCGAGATCCTTGTAGCATTCTTTTCCTAAATTTATAATTGTGTCTCTTGTTCCGTGTCTAATTTCAAACCCTAGCCATTGTATGGCTCGAAAATAGCGATTTCGGCCCATTTTTGTCGGGTCGTACGAAAATCGGCCGAAAAGTCTAGATGAAATCGACGACTGCGAGATCCTTGTAGCATTCTTTTCCTAAATTTATGACTGTGTCTCGGGTTCCGTGTCGAATTTCAAACCCTAGCCATCGTCTAGTCCGAAAATACCGATTTCGGCCCATTTTTGTCAGGTCGTACGAAAATCGGCCGAAAAGTCCAGATGAAATCGACGACCGCGAGATCCTTGTAGCATTCTTCTCCTAAATTTATAACTTTGCCTCAGGTTCCGTGTCGGACTTCAAACCCTAGCCATCGTCTGGCCCGAAAATACCAATTTCAGCCCATTTGTGTCGGGTGGTACAAAAATCGCCCGGAAAGTCTCGATGAAATCGACGACCGCGAGATCCTTGTAGCATTCTTCTCCTAAATTGATAACTGTGCCTCGGGTTCCATGTTGGATTTCAAACCCTAGCCATCGTCTAGCCCGAAAATACCAACTTCGGCCCATTTTTGTCGGGTGGTACGAAAATCGCCTGAAAAGTCCAAATGAAATCGACGACCGCGAGATCCTTGTAGCATTCTTCTCCTAAGTTTATGACTCTGTTCCGGGTTCCGTGTCGGATTTCAAACCCTAGCCATCGATTGGCCCGAAAATACCGATTTCGACATATTTTTGTCGGGCGGTACGAAAATTGCCCAAAAAGTCCAGATGAAATCGACGACCGCGAGATCCTTGTAGCATTCTTCTCTTAAATTTATGACTGTGTCTCGGGTTTCGTGTCGGATTTCAAACCCTAGCCTTTGTCTGGCCCGAAAAAACCGATTTCGCCCCATTTTTGTCGAGTGGTACGAAAATCGCCCGAAAAGACATGATGAAATCGACGAATGCGAGATCCTTGTAGCATTCTTTTCCTAAATTTATAATTGTGTCTCTTGTTCCGTGTCGAATTTCAAACCCTAGCCATCGTATGGCTCGAAAATAGCGATTTCGGCCCATTTTTGTCGGGTCGTACGAAAATCGGCCGAAAAGTCCAGATGAAATCGACGATCGCGAGATCCTTGTAGCATTCTTTTCCTAAATTTATGACTGTGTCTCGGGTTCCGTGTCGAATTTCAAACCCTAGCTAGTGTATGGCCCGAAAATACCGATTTTCGGCCCATTTTTGTCGGGTTGTACGAAAATCGCCCGAAAAGTCCAGATGAAATCGATGACCGCGAGATCCTTGTAGCATTCTTCTCCTAAATTTATGACATTGTCTCAGGTTCCGTGTCGGATTTCAAACCCTAGCCATCGTCTGGTCCGAAAATACCGATTTCGGCCCATTTTTGTCGGGTCGTACGAAAATCGGCCGAAAAGTTCAGATGAAATCGACGACCGCGAGATCCTTGTAGCATTCTTCTCCTAAATTTATAACTTTGCCTCAGGTTCCGTGTCGGACTTCAAACCCTAGCCATCGTCTGGCCCGAAAATACCGATTTCGGCCCATTTGTGTCGGGTGGTACGAAAATCGTCCGGAAAGTCTTGATGAAATCGACGACCGCGAGATCCTTGTAGCATTCTTCTCCTAAATTGATAATTGTGCCTTGGGTTCCATGTTGGATTTCAAACCCTAGCCATCGTCTGGCCCAAAAATACCGATTTCGGCCTATTTTTGTCGGGTGGTACGAAAATCGCCCGACAAGTCCAGATGAAATCGACGACCATGAGATCCTTGTAGCATTCTTTTCCTAAGTTTATGACTCTGTCCCGGGTTCCGTGTCGGATTTCAAACCCTAGCAATCGTTTGGCCCGAAAATACCGATTTCAGCATATTTTTGTCGGGCGGTACGAAAATTGACCAAAAAGTCCAGATGAAATCGACGATTGCGAGATCCTTGTAGCATTCTTCTCCTAAATTTATAATTGTGCCTCGGGTTCCGTGTCGTATTTCAAACCCTAGCCATCGTATGGCCCGAAAATACCAATTTCGGCCCATTTTTGTCAGGTGGTACGAAAATCGCCCGAAAAGACCAGATGAAATCGACGACCGCGAGATCCTTGTAGCATTCTTCTCCTAAATTTATGACCATGTCTCAGGTTCCATGTCGGATTTCAAACCCTAGCCATCGTCTGGCCCGAAAATACCGATTTCGGCCCATTTTTGTCGGGTGGTACGAAAATCGCCCGAAAAGTCCAGATGAAATCGACGATCGCGAGATCCTTGTAGCATTCTTCTCCTAAGTTTATGACTGTGCCTCGGGTTCCGTGTCGGATTTCAAACCCTAGCCATCGTCTGGCCCGAAAATACCGATTTCGGCCTATTTTTGTCGGGTGGTACGAAAATCGCCCGACAAGTCTAGATGAAATCGACGACCACGAGATCCTTGTAGCATTCTTTTCCTAAATTTATAATTGTGTCTCTTGTTCCGTGTCGAATTTCAAACCCTAGCCATCGTCTGGCCTGAAAATACCGATTTAGGCCAATTTTTGTCGGGTGGAACAAAAATCGCCCGAAAAGTCCAGATGAAATCGACGAACGCGAGATCCTTGTAGCATTCTTCTCCTTAATTTATAACTGTGTCTCGGGTTCCGTGTCGGATTTCAAACCCTAGCCATCGTTTGGCCCGAAAATACAGATTTCGACCCAATTTTGTCGGGTGGTACGAAAATCGCCTTAAAAGTCCATATAAAATCAACGACCGCGAGATTCTTGTAGCATTCTTCTCCTAAATTTATGACTGTGTCTCAAGTTCCGTGTCGGATTTCAAACCCTAGCCATCGTCTAACCAAAAAATACCGACTTCGGCCCATTTTTGTTGGGTGGTACGAAAATCGCTTGAAAAGTCCAAATGAAATCGACGACCGCGAGATCCTTGTAGCATTCTTCTCCTAAGTTTATGACTCTGTCCCGGGTTCCGTGTCGGATTTCAAACCCTAGACATCGTTTGGCCCGAAAATACCGACTTCGGCCCATTTTTGTCGGGTGCTACGAAAATCGCCCGAAAATTCCAGATGAAATCGACGACCGCGAGATCCTTGTAGCATTCTTTTCCTAAATTTATAATTGTGTCTCTTGTTCCGTGTCGAATTTCAAACCCTAGCCATCGTCTGGCCTGAAAATACCGATTTCGGCCCATTTTTGTCGGGTGGAACAAAAATCGCACGAAAAGTCCAGATGAAATCGACGACCGCGAGATCCTTGTAGCATTCTTCTTCTAAATTTATGACTGTGTCTCGGGTTCCGTGTCGGACTTCAAACCCTAGCCATCGTCTGGCCCGAAAATACAGATTTCGACCCAATTTTGTCGGGTGGTACGAAAATCGCCTGAAAAGTCGAGATAAAATCAACGACCGCGAGATTCTTGTAGCATTCTTCTCCTAAATTTATGACTGTGTCTCGTGTTCCGTGTCGGATTTCAAACCCATGCCATCGTATGGCCCGAAATTACCGATTTCGGCCCATGTTTGTCGGGTGGTACGAAAATCGCTCGAAAAGTCCATATGAAATCGACGACCGCGAGATCCTTGTAGCATTCTTCTCCTAAATTTATGACTCTGTCTCGGGTTCCGTGTCGGATTTCAAACCCTAGCCATCGTCTGGCCTGAAAATACTGATTTTGGCAAATTTTTGTTAAATGGTACGAAAATCGCCCGAAAAGTCCAGATGAAATCGACGACCGCGAGATCCTTGTAGCATTCTTCTCCTTAATTTATAACTGTGTCTCGGGTTCCGTGTCGGATTTCAAACCCTAGCCATCGTTTGGCCCGAAAATACCGATTTCGGCCCATTTTTGTCGGGTGGTACGAAAATCGCCCGAAAAGTCCATCTGAAATCGACGACCGCGAGATCCTTGTAGCATTCTTATCCTAAATTGATAACTGTTCCTCGGGTTCCGTGTCGGATCTCAAACCCTAGCCATCGTCTAACCCGAAAATACCGATTTCGGCCCATTTTTGTTGGGTGGTACGAAAATCGCCTGAAAAGTCCAAATGAAATCGACGACCGCGAGATCCTTGTAGCATTCTTCTCCTAAGTTTATGACTCTGTCCCGGGTTCCGTGTCGGATTTCAAACCCTAGCAAACGTTTGGCCCGAAAATACCGACTTCGGCCCATTTTTGTCGGGTGCTACGAAAATCGCCCGAAAATTCCAGATGAAATCGACGACCGCGAGATCCTTGTAGCATTCTTTTCCTAAATTTATAATTGTGTCTCTTGTTCCGTGTCGAATTTCAAACCCTAGCCATCGTCTGGCCTGAAAATACCGATTTCGGCCCATTTTTGTCGGGTGGAACAAAAATCGCACGAAAAGTCCAGATGAAATCGACGACCGCGAGATCCTTGTAGCATTCTTCTTCTAAATTTATGACTGTGTCTCGGGTTCCGTGTCGGACTTCAAACCCTAGCCATCGTCTGGCCCGAAAATACTGATTTCGACCCAATTTTGTCGGGTGGTACGAAAATCGCCTGAAAAGTCCAGATAAAATCAACGACCGCGAGATTCTTGTAGCATTCTTCTCCTAAATTTATGATTGTGTCTCGTGTTCCGTGTCGGATTTCAAACCCATGCCATCGTATGGCCCGAAATTACCGATTTCAGCCCATGTTTGTCGGGTGGTACGAAAATCGCTCGAAAAGTCCATATGAAATCGACGACCGCGAGATCCTTGTAGCATTCTTCTCCTAAATTTATGACTCTGTCCCGGGTTCCGTGTCGGATTTCAAACCCTAGCCATCGTCTGGCCCGAAAATACCGATTTCGGTAAATTTTTGTTAAGTGGTACGAAAATCGCCCGAAAAGTCCAGATGAAATCGACGACAGCGAGATCCTTGTAGCATTCTTCTCCTTAATTTATAACTGTGTCTCGGGTTCCGTGTCGGATTTCAAACCCTAGCCATCGTTTGGCCCGAAAATACCGATTTCGGCCCATTTTTGTCCGGTGGTACGACAATCGCCCGAAAAGTCCAGATGAAATCGACGACCGCGAGATCCTTGTAGCATTCTTATCCTAAATTGATAACTGTTCCTCGGGTTCCGTGTCGGATTTCAAACCCTAGCCATCGTCTAACCTGAAATTACCGATTTCGGCCCATTTTTGTCGGGTTGTATGAAAATCGCCCGAAAAGACCAGATGAAATCGACGACCGCGAGATCCTTGTAGCATTCTTCTCCTAAATTTATGACTGTGTCTCGGGTTCCGTGTCGGATTTCAAACCCTAGCCATCATCTGGCCCGAAAATACCGATTTCGGCCCATTTTTGTCGGGTGGTACGAAAATCGCTCGAAAAGTCCAGATGAAATCGACGACCGCGAGATCCTTGTAGCATTCTTCTCCTAAATTTATAACAGTGCCTCAGGTTCCGTGTCAGATTTCAAACCCTAGCCATCGTTTGGCCCGAAAATACCGATTTTGGCAAATTTTTGTCGGGTTGAACAAAAATCGCCCGAAAAGTCCAGATGAAATCGACGACCGCGAGATCTTTGTAGCATTCTTCTTCTAAATTTATGACTGTGTCTCGTGTTCCGTGTCAGATTTCAAACCCATGCCATCGTATGGCCCGAAATTACCGATTTCGGCCCATTTTTGTCGGGTGGTACAAAAATCGCTCGAAAAGTCCATATGAAATCGACGACCGCGAGATCCTTGTAGCATTCTTATCCTAAATTGATAAATGTGCCTCGGGTTCCGTGTCGGATTTCAAACCCTAGCCATCGTCTAGCCCGAAAATACCGACTTCGGCCCATTTTTGTCGTGTGGTACGAAAATCGCCTGAAAAGTCCAAATGAAATCGACGACCGCGAGATCCTTGTAGCATTCTTCTCCTAAGTTTATGACTCTGTCCCGGGTTCCGTGTCGGATATCAAACCCTACCAATCATTTGGCCCGAAAATACCGACTTCGGCCCATTTTTGTCGGGTGCTACGAAAATCGCCCGAAAATTCCAGATGAAATCGACGACCGCGAGATCCTTGTAGCATTCTTTTCCTAAATTTATAATTGTGTCTCTTGTTCCGTGTCGAATTTCAAACCCTAGCCATCGTCTGGCCTGAAAATACCGATTTCGGCCCATTTTTGTCGGGTGGAACAAAAATCGCACGAAAAGTCCAGATGAAATCGACGACCGCGAGATCCTTGTAGCATTCTTCTTCTAAATTTATGACTGTGTCTCGGGTTCCGTGTCGGACTTCAAACCCTAGCCATCGTCTGGCCCGAAAATACAGATTTCGACCCAATTTTGTCGGGTGGTACGAAAATCGCCTGAAAAGTCGAGATAAAATCAACGACCGCGAGATTCTTGTAGCATTCTTCTCCTAAATTTATGACTGTGTCTCGTGTTCCGTGTCGGATTTCAAACCCATGCCATCGTATGGCCCGAAATTACCGATTTCGGCCCATGTTTGTCGGGTGGTACGAAAATCGCTCGAAAAGTCCATATGAAATCGACGACCGCGAGATCCTTGTAGCATTCTTCTCCTAAATTTATGACTCTGTCTCGGGTTCCGTGTCGGATTTCAAACCCTAGCCATCGTCTGGCCTGAAAATACTGATTTTGGCAAATTTTTGTTAAATGGTACGAAAATCGCCCGAAAAGTCCAGATGAAATCGACGACCGCGAGATCCTTGTAGCATTCTTCTCCTTAATTTATAACTGTGTCTCGGGTTCCGTGTCGGATTTCAAACCCTAGCCATCGTTTGGCCCGAAAATACCGATTTCGGCCCATTTTTGTCGGGTGGTACGAAAATCGCCCGAAAAGTCCATCTGAAATCGACGACCGCGAGATCCTTGTAGCATTCTTATCCTAAATTGATAACTGTTCCTCGGGTTCCGTGTCGGATCTCAAACCCTAGCCATCGTCTAACCCGAAAATACCGATTTCGGCCCATTTTTGT
>JBBPBP010009777.1:1767454-1797788 GCA_037974735.1 Cicer chorassanicum
CCCATTTTTGTCGGGTGGTACGAAAATCGCCCGAAAAGTCTAGATGAAATCGACGACCGCGAGATCCTTGTAGCATTCTTTTCCTACATTTATAATTGTGTCTCTTGTTCCGTGTCGAATTTCAAACCCTAGCCATCGTCTTGCCTGAAAATACCGATTTTGGCCAATTTTTGTCGGGTGGAACAAAAATCGCCCGAAAAGTCCAGATGAAATCGACGACCGCGAGATCCTTGTAGCATTCTTCTCCTAAATTTATGACTGTGTCTCGGGTTCCGTGTCGGACTTCAAACCCTAGCCATCGTTTGGCCCGAAAATACAGATTTCGACCCAATTTTGTCGGGTGGTACGAAAATCGCCTGAAAAGTCCAGATAAAATCGAAGACCGCGAGATCCTTGTAGCATTCTTCCACTAAATTTATAACTTTTCCTCGGGTTCCGTGTCGGACTTCAAACCCTAGCCATCGTCTGGCCCAAAAATATCGATTTCGGCCCATTTTTGTCGGGTGGTACGAAAATCGCCCGGAAAGTCCAGATGAAATCGTCGACCGCGAGATCCTTGTAGCATTCTTTGCCTAAATTTATGACTCTGTCTCGGGTTCCGTGTCGGATTTCAAACCCTAGCCATCGTATGGCCCGAAATTACCGATTTCGGCCCATTTTTGTCTGGTGGTACGAAAATCGCTCGAAAAGTCCAGATGAAATCGACGACCGCGAGATCCTTTTAGCATTCTTATCCAAAATTTATGACTGTGTCTCGGGTTCTGTGTCGGATTTCAAACCCTAGCCATCGTTTGGCCCGAAAATACCGATTTCGTCCCATTTTTGTCGGGTGGTACGAAAATCGCTCGAAAAGTCCAGATGAAATCGACGACCGCAAGATCCTTTTAGCATTCTTCTCCAAAATCTATGACCGTGTCTCGGGTTCTGTGTCGGATTTCAAACCCTAGCCATCGTTTGGCCCGAAAATACCGATTTCGGCCCATTTTTGTCGGGTGGTACGAAAATCGCCCGAAAAGTCCAGATGAAATCGACGACCGCGAGATCCTTGTAGCATTCTTCTCCTAAATTTATGACTGTGTCTTGGGTTCCGTGTCCGACTTCAAACCCTAGCCATCGATTGGCCCGAAAATACCGATTTTGGCCCATTTTTGTCGGGCGGTACGAAAATCGCCCGAAAAGTCCAGATGAAATCGAAGACCGCGAGGTCCTTGTAGCATTCTTCTCCTAAATTTATAAATGTGCCTTGGGTTCCGTGTTGGATTTTAAACCCTAGCCATCGTATGGCCCGAAAATACCAATTTCGGCCCATTTTTGTCGAGTCGTACGAAAATCGCCCGAAAAGACCAGATGAAATCGACGACCGCGAGATCCTTGTAGCATTCTTCTACTAAATCGATAACTGTGCCTCGGGTTCCGTGTCGGATTTCAAACCCTAGCCATCGTCTGGCCCGAAAATACCGATTTCGGCCCATTTTTGTCGGGTGGTACGAAAATCGCCCGAAAAGTCCAGATGATATCGACGACCGCGAGATCCTTGTAGCATTCTTCTCCTAAATTTATGACTTTGTCCCGGGTTCCGTGTCGGATTTCAAACCCTAGCCATCGATTGGCCCGAAAATACCGATTTCGGCCCATTTTTGTCGGGTGGTACGAAAATCGCCTGAAAAGTCCATATGAAATCAACGATCGCGAGATCCTTGTAGCATTCTTCTCCTAAGTTTATGACAGTGTCTCCGGGTTCCGTGTCGGATTTCAAACCCTAGCCATCGTCTGGCCCGAAAATACCGATTTCGGCCCATTTTTGTCGGGTGGTACGAAAATCGCCCGAAAAGTCTAGATGAAATCGACGACCGCGAGATCCTTGTAGCATTCTTTTCCTACATTTATAATTGTGTCTCTTGTTCCGTGTCGAATTTCAAACCCTAGCCATCGTCTTGCCTGAAAATACCGATTTTGGCCAATTTTTGTCGGGTGGAACAAAAATCGTCCGAAAAGTCCAGATGAAATCGACGACCGCGAGATCCTTGTAGCATTCTTCTCCTAAATTTATGACTGTGTCTCGGGTTCCGTGTCGGACTTCAAAACCTAGCCATCGTCTGGCCCGAAAATACAGATTTCGACCCAATTTTGTCGGGTGGTACGAAAATCGCCTGAAAAGTCCAGATAAAATCGAAGACCGCGAGATTCTTGTAGCATTCTTCTTCTAAATTTATGACTGTGTCTCGGGTTCCGTGTCGGATTTCAAACCCTAGCAATCGTATGGCCCGAAAATACCGATTTTGGCCCATTTTTGTCGGGTGGTACGAAAATCGCCCGAAAAGACCAGATGAAATCGACGACCGCGAGATCCTTGTAGCATTCTTCCCCTAAATTTATAACTTTGCCTCGGGTTCCGTGTCGGACTTCAAACCCTAGCCATCGTCTGGCCCAAAAATATCGATTTCGGCCCATTTTTGTCGGGTGGTACGAATATCGCCCGGAAAGTCCAGTTGAAATCGACGACCGCGGGATCCTTGTAGCATTCTTTGCCTAAATTTATGACTCTGTCTCGGGTTCCGTGTCGGATTTCAAACCCTAGCCATCGATTGGCCCGAAAATACCGATTTCGGCCCATTTTTGTCGGGCGGTACGAAAATCGCCCGAAAAGTCCAGATGAAATCGAAGACCGCGAGGTCCTTGTAGCATTCTTCTCCTAAATTTATAACTGTGCCTTGGGTTCCGTGTTGGATTTTAAACCCTAGCCATCGTATGGCCCGAAAATACCAATTTCGGCCCATTTTTGTCGAGTCGTACGAAAATCGCCCGAAAAGACCAGATGAAATCGACGACCGCGTGATCCTTGTAGCTTTCTTCTACTAAATCGATAACTGTGCCTCGGGTTCTGTGTCGGATTTCAAACCCTAGCCATCGATTGGCCCGAAAATACCGATTTCGGCCCATTTTTGTCGGGCGGTACGAAAATCGCCCGAAAAGTCCAGATGAAATCGAAGACCGCGAGGTCCTTGTAGCATTCTTCTCCTAAATTTATAACTGTGCCTTGGGTTCCGTGTTGGATTTTAAACCCTAGCCATCGTATGGCCCGAAAATACCAATTTCGGCCCATTTTTGTCGAGTCGTACGAAAATCGCCCGAAAAGACCAGATGAAATCGACGACCGCGTGATCCTTGTAGCTTTCTTCTACTAAATCGATAACTGTGCCTCGGGTTCTGTGTCGGATTTCAAACCCTAGCCATCGTCTGGCCCGAAAATACTGATTTCGGCCCATTTTTGTCGGGTGGTACGAAAATCGCCCGAAAAGTCCAGATGAAATCGACGACCGCGAGATCCTTGTAGCATTCTTCTCCTAAATTTATGACTCTGTCCCGGGTTCCGTGTCGGATTTCAAACCCTAGCCATCGATTGGCCCGAAAATACCGATTTCGGCCCATTTTTGTCGGGTGGTACGAAAATCGCCTGAAAAGTCCATATGAAATCAACGATCGCGAGATCCTTGTAGCATTCTTCTCCTATGTTTATGACTGTGTCTCGGGTTCCGTGTCGGATTTCAAACCCTAGCCATCGTCTAGCCCGAAAATACCGATTTCGGCCCATTTTTTTCGGGTGGTACGAAAATCGCCCGAAAAGTCTAGATGCAATCGACGACCGCGAGATCCTTGTAGCATTCTTTTACTACATTTATAATTGTGTCTCTTGTTCCGTGACGAATTTCAAACCCTAGCCATCGTCTTGCCTGAAAATACCGATTTTGGCCAATTTTTGTCGGGTGGAACAAAAATCGCCCGAAAAGTCCAGATGAAATCGACGACCGCGAGATCCTTGTAGCATTCTTCTCCTAAATTTATGACTGTGTCTCGGGTTCCGTGTCGGACTTCAAACCCTAGCCATCGTCTGGCCCGAAAATACAGATTTCGACCCAATTTTGTCGGGTGGTACGAAAATCGCCTGAAAAGTCCAGATAAAATCGAAGACCGCGAGATTCTTGTAGCATTCTTCTTCTAAATTTATGACTGTGTCTCGGGTTCCGTGTCGGATTTCAAACCCTAGCCATCGTATGGCCCGAAAATACCGATTTTGGCCCATTTTTGTCGAGTGGTACGAAAATCGCCCGAAAAGTCCAGATGAAATCGACGACCGCGATATCCTTGTAGCATTCTTCCCCTAAATTTATAACTTTGCCTCGGGTTCCGTGTCGGACTTCAAACCCTAGCCATCGTCTGGCCAAAAAATATCGATTTCGGCCCATTTTTGTCGGGTGGTACGAAAATCGCACGGAAAGTCCAGATGAAATCGACGACCGCGAGATCCTTGTAGCATTCTTTGCCTAAATTTATGACTCTGTCTCGGGTTCCGTGTCGGATTTCAAACCCTAGCCATCGTATGGCCCGAAATTACCGATTTCGGCCCATTTTTGTCGGGTGGTACGAAAATCGCTCAAAAAGTCCAGATGAAATCGACGACCGCGAGATCCTTTTAGCATTCTTCTCCAAAATTTATGACCGTGTCTCGGGTTCTGTGTCGGATTTCAAACCCTAGCCATCGTTTGGCCCGAAAATACCGATTTCGGCCCATTTTTGTCGGGTGGTACGAAAATCGCCCGAAAAGTCCAGATGAAATCGACGACCGCGAGATCCTTGTAGCATTCTTCTCCTAAATTTATGACGGTGTCTTGGGTTCCGTGTCCGACTTCAAACCCTAGCCATCGATTGGCCCGAAAATACCGATTTCGGCCCATTTTTGTCGGGTGGTACGAAAATCGCCCGAAAAGTCCAGATGAAATCGACGACCGCGAGATCCTTGTAGCTTTCTTCTACTAAATCGATAACTGTGCCTCGGGTTCCGTGTCGGATTTCAAACCCTAGCCATCGTCTGGCCCGAAAATACTGATTTCGGCCCATTTTTGTCGGGTGGTACGAAAATCGCCCGAAAAGTCCAGATGAAATCAACGACCGCGAGATCCTTGTAGCATTCTTCTCCTAAATTTATGACTGTGTCTCGGGTTCCGTGTCGGATTTCAAACCCTAGCCATCGTCTGGCCCGAAAATACCGATTTCGGCCCATTTTTGTCGGGTGGAACGAAAATCGCCCGAAAAGTGCAGATGAAATCGACGACCGCGAGATCCTTATAGCATTCTTCTCCTCAATTTATGACTGTGCCCGGGTTCCATGTCGGATTTCAAACCCTAGCCATCGTCTGGCCCGAAAATACCAATTTCGGCCCATTTTTGTCGGGTGGTACAAAAATCGCCCGAAAAGTCCAGATGAAATCGACGACCGCGAGATCCTTGTAGCATTCTTCTCTTAAATTTATGACTGCGTCTCGGGTTTCATGTCGGATTTCAAACCCTAGCCATCGTCTGGCCCGAAAATACCGATTTCGGCTCATTTTTTTCGGGTGGTACGAAAATCGCCCGAGAAGTCCAGATGAAATCGACGACCGCGAGATCCTTGTAGCATTCTTCTCCTAAATTTATGATTGTGTCTCGGGTTCCATGTCGGATTTCAAACCCTAGCCATCGTCTGGCCCGAAAATACCAATTTCGGCCCATTTTTGTAGGGTGGTACGAAAATCGCCCGAAAAGTCCAGATGAAATCGACGACCGCGAGATCCTTGTAGCATTCTTCTCCTAAATTTATGACTGTGTCTCGGGTTCCGTGTCGGATTTCAAACCCTAGCCATCGTCTGGCCCGAAAATACTGATTTCGGCCCATTTTTGTCGGGTGGTACGAAAATCGCCCGAAAAGTCCAGATGAAATCAACGACCGCGAGATCCTTGTAGCATTCTTCTCCTAAATTTATGACTCTGTCCCGGGTTCCGTGTCGGATTTCAAACCCTAGCCATCGATTGGCCCGAAAATACCGATTTCGGCCCATTTTTGTCGGGTGGTACGAAAATCGCCTTAAAAGTCCATATGAAATCAACGATCGCGAGATCCTTGTAGCATTCTTCTCCTAAGTTTATGACTGTGTCTCGGGTTCCGTGTCGGATTTCAAACCCTAGCCATCGTCTGGCCCGAAAATACCGATTTCGGCCCATTTTTGTCGGGTGGTACGAAAATCGTCCGAAAAGTCCAGATGCAATCGACGACCGCGAGATCCTTGTAGCATTCTTTTCCTACATTTATAATTGTGTCTCTTGTTCCGTGTCGAATTTCAAACACTAGCCATCGTCTTGCCTGAAAATACCGATTTTGGCCAATTTTTGTCGGGTGGAACAAAAATCGCCCGAAAAGTCCAGATGAAATCGAAGACCGCGAGATCCTTGTAGCATTCTTCTCCTAAGTTTATGACTGTGTCTCGGGTTCCGTGTCGGATTTCAAACCCTAGCCATCGTCTGGCCCGAAAATACCGATTTAGGCCCATTTTTGTCGGGTGGTACGAAAATCGCCCGAAAAGTCTAGATGAAATCGACGACCGCGAGATCCTTGTAGCATTCTTCTCCAAAATTTATGACTGTGTCTCGGGTTTTGTGTCGAATTTCAAACCCTAGCCATCGTTTTGCCTGAAAATACCGATTTTGGCCAATTTTTGTCGGGTGGAACAAAAATCGCCCGAAAAGTCCAGATGAAATCGACGACCGCGAGATCCTTGTAGCATTCTTCTCCTAAATTTATGACTGTGTCTCGAGTTCCGTGTCGGACTTCAAACCCTAGCCATCGTCTGGCCCGAAAATACAGATTTCGACCCAATTTTGTCGGGTGGTACGAAAATCGCCTGAAAAGTCCAGATAAAATCGACGACCGCGAGATTCTTGTAGCATTCTTCTCCTAAATTTATGACTGTGTCTCGGGTTCCGTGTCGGACTTCAAACCCTAGCCATCGTATGGCCCGAAAATACCGATTTCAGCCCATTTTTGTCGATTGGTACGAAAATCGCCCGAAAAGTCCAGATGAAATCAACGACCGCGAGATCCTTGTAGCATTCTTCTCCAAAATTTATGACTGTGTCTCGGGTTTTGTGTCGGATTTCAAACCCTAGCAATCGTTTTGCCCGAAAATACCGATTTCGGCCTATTTTTGTCGGGTGGTACGAAAATCGCCCGAAATGTCCAGATGAAATCGACGACCGGGAGATCCTTGTAGCATTTTTCTCCTAAATCGATAAATGTCCCTCGGGTTCCGTGTCGGATTTCAAACCCTAGCCATCGTCTGGCATGAAAATACCGATTTCGGCCCATTTTTGTCGGGTGGTACGAAAATCGCACGAAACGTCCAGATGAAATCGACGACCGCGAGATCCTTGTAGCATTCTTCTCCTAAATTTATGACTGTGTCTCGGGTTCCGTGTCGGACTTCAAACCCTAGCCATCGTCTGGCCCGTAATTACCGATTTCGGCCCATTTTTGTCGGGTGGTACGAAAATCGCTCAAAAAGTCCAGATGAAATCGACGACCGCGAGATCCTTTTAGCATTCTTCACCTAAATTTATGACTGTGTCTCGGGTTGCGTGTCGGATTTCAAACCCTAGCCATCATTTGGCCCGAAAATACCGATTTCGGCCCATTTTTGTCGATTGGTACGAAAATCGCCCGAAAAGTCCAGATGAAATCAACGACCGCGAGATCCTTGTAGCATTCTTCTCCTAAATCGATAACTGTGCCTCGGGTTTCGTGTCGGATTTCAAATTCTAGCCATCGTCTGGCCCGAAAATACGGACTTCGGCCCATTTTTGTCGGGTGGTACGAAAATCGCCTGAAAAGTCCAGATCAAATCGATGATTGCGAGATCCTTGTAGCATTCTTCTCCTAAGTTTATGACTCTGTCCCGGGTTCCGTGTCGGATTTCAAACCCTAGCCATCGATATGCCCGAAAATACCGATTTCGGCATATTTTTGTCGGGCGGTACGAAAATTGCCCAAAAAGTCTAGATGAAATCGATGACTACGAGATGCTTGTAGGATTCTTCTCCTAAATTTATAATTGTGCCTCGGGTTCCGTGTCGGATTTCAAACCCTAGCCATCGGATGGCCCGAAAATACCAATTTCGGCCCATTTTTGTCAGGTGGTACGAAAATCGCCCGAAAAGTCCAGATGAAATCGACGACCGCGAGATTCTTGTAGCATTCTTCTCCTAAATTTATGACTATGTCTCAGGTTCCGTGTCGAATTTCAAACCATAGCCATCGTCTGGCCCGAAAATACCGATTTCGGCCCATATTTGTCGGGTGGTACAAAAATCGCCCGAAAAGTCCATATGAAATCAACGACCGCGAGATCCTTGAAGCATTCTTCTCCTAAGTTTATGATTGTGTCTCGGGTTCCGTGTCGGACTTCAAACCCTAGCCATCGTCTGGCCCAAAAATATCGATTTCGGCCCATTTTTGTCGGGTGGTACGAAAATCGCCCGGAAAGTCCTGATGAAATCGACGACCGCGAGATCCTTGTAGCATTCTTTGCCTAAATTTATGACTCTGTCTTGGGTTCCGTGTCGGATTTCAAACCCTAGCCATCGTATGGCCCGAAATTACCGATTTCGGCCCATTTTTGTCGGGTGGTACGAAAATCGCCCGAAAAGTCTAGATGAAATCGACGACCGCGAGATCCTTGTAGCATTCTTCTCCAAAATTTATGACTGTGTCTCGGGTTTTGTGTCGAATTTCAAACCCTAGCCATCGTTTTGCCTGAAAATACCGATTTTGGCCAATTTTTGTCGGGTGGAACAAAAATCGCCCGAAAAGTCCAGATGAAATCGACGACCGCGAGATCCTTGTAGCATTCTTCTCCTAAATTTATGACTGTGTCTCGGGTTCCGTGTCGGACTTCAAAACCTAGCCATCGTCTGGCCCGAAAATACAGATTTTGACCCAATTTTGTCGGGTGGTACGAAAATCGCCTGAAAAGTCCAGATAAAATTGACGACCGCGAGATTCTTGTAGCATTCTTCTCCTAAATTTATGACTGTCTCGGGTTCCGTGTCGGACTTCAAACCCTAGCCATCGTATGGCCCGAAAATACCGATTTCAGCCCATTTTTGTCGATTGGTACGAAAATCGCCCGAAAAGTCCAGATGAAATCAACGACCGCGAGATCCTTGTAGCATTCTTCTCCAAAATTTATGACTGTGTCTCGGGTTTTGTGTCGGATTTCAAACCCTAGCAATCGTTTTGCCCGAAAATACCGATTTCGGCCTATTTTTGTCGGGTGGTACGAAAATCGCCCGAAATGTCCAGATGAAATCGACGACCGCGAGATCCTTGTAGCATTTTTCTCCTAAATCGATAAATGTCCCTCGGGTTCCGTGTCGGATTTCAAACCCTAGCCATCGTCTGGCATGAAAATACCGATTTCGGCCCATTTTTGTCGGGTGGTACGAAAATCGCACGAAAAGTCCAGATGAAATCGACGACCGCGAGATCCTTGTAGCATTCTTCTCGTAAATTTATGACTGTGTCTCGGGTTCCGTGTCGGACTTCAAACCCTAGCCATCGTCTGGCCCGTAATTACCGATTTCGGCCCATTTTTGTCGGGTGGTACGAAAATCGCTCAAAAAGTCCAGATGAAATCGACGACCGCGAGATCCTTTTAGCATTCTTCACCTAAATTTATGACTGTGTCTCGGGTTGCGTGTCGGATTTCAAACCCTAGCCATCATTTGGCCCGAAAATACAGATTTCGGCCCATTTTTGTCGATTGGTACGAAAATCGCCCGAAAAGTCCAGATGAAATCAACGACCGCGAGATCCTTGTAGCATTCTTCTCCTAAATCGATAACTAGGCCTCGGGTTTCGTGTCGGATTTCAAATTCTAGCCATCGTCTGGCCCGAAAATACCGACTTCGGCCCATTTTTGTTGGGTGGTACGAAAATCGCCTGAAAAGTCCAGATCAAATCGATGACTGCGAGATCCTTGTAGCATTCTTCTCCTAAGTTTATGACTCTGTCCCGGGTTCCGTGTCGGATTTCAAACCCTAGCCATCGATATGCGCGAAAATACCGATTTCGGCATATTTTTGTCGGGCGGTACGAAAATTGCCCAAAAAGTCTAGATGAAATCGATGACTACGAGATGCTTGTAGGATTCTTCTCCTAAATTTATAATTGTGCCTCGGGTTCCGTGTCGGATTTCAAACCCTAGCCATCGGATGGCCCGAAAATACCAATTTCGGCCCATTTTTGTCAGGTGGTACGAAAATCGCCCGAAAAGTCCAGATGAAATCGACGACCGCGAGATTCTTGTAGCATTCTTCTCCTAAATTTATGACTATGTCTCAGGTTCCGTGTCGAATTTCAAACCATAGCCATCGTCTGGCCCGAAAATACCGATTTCGGCCCATATTTGTCGGGTGGTACAAAAATCGCCCGAAAAGTCCATATGAAATCAACGACCGCGAGATCCTTGAAGCATTCTTCTCCTAAGTTTATGATTGTGTCTCGGGTTCCGTGTCGGACTTCAAACCCTAGCCATCGTCTGGCCCAAAAATATCGATTTCGGCCCATTTTTGTCGGGTGGTACGAAAATCGCCCGGAAAGTCCTGATGAAATCGACGACCGCGAGATCCTTGTAGCATTCTTTGCCTAAATTTATGACTCTGTCTTGGGTTCCGTGTCGGATTTCAAACCCTAGCCATCGTATGGCCCGAAATTACCGATTTCGGCCCATTTTTGTCGGGTGGTACGAAAATCGCCCGAAAAGTCTAGATGAAATCGACGACCGCGAGATCCTTGTAGCATTCTTCTCCAAAATTTATGACTGTGTCTCGGGTTTTGTGTCGAATTTCAAACCCTAGCCATCGTTTTGCCTGAAAATACCGATTTTGGCCAATTTTTGTCGGGTGGAACAAAAATCGCCCGAAAAGTCCAGATGAAATCGACGACCGCGAGATCCTTGTAGCATTCTTCTCCTAAATTTATGACTGTGTCTCGGGTTCCGTGTCGGACTTCAAAACCTAGCCATCGTCTGGCCCGAAAATACAGATTTTGACCCAATTTTGTCGGGTGGTACGAAAATCGCCTGAAAAGTCCAGATAAAATTGACGACCGCGAGATTCTTGTAGCATTCTTCTCCTAAATTTATGACTGTCTCGGGTTCCGTGTCGGACTTCAAACCCTAGCCATCGTATGGCCCGAAAATACCGATTTCAGCCCATTTTTGTCGATTGGTACGAAAATCGCCCGAAAAGTCCAGATGAAATCAACGACCGCGAGATCCTTGTAGCATTCTTCTCCAAAATTTATGACTGTGTCTCGGGTTTTGTGTCGGATTTCAAACCCTAGCAATCGTTTTGCCCGAAAATACCGATTTCGGCCTATTTTTGTCGGGTGGTACGAAAATCGCCCGAAATGTCCAGATGAAATCGACGACCGCGAGATCCTTGTAGCATTTTTCTCCTAAATCGATAAATGTCCCTCGGGTTCCGTGTCGGATTTCAAACCCTAGCCATCGTCTGGCATGAAAATACCGATTTCGGCCCATTTTTGTCGGGTGGTACGAAAATCGCACGAAAAGTCCAGATGAAATCGACGACCGCGAGATCCTTGTAGCATTCTTCTCGTAAATTTATGACTGTGTCTCGGGTTCCGTGTCGGACTTCAAACCCTAGCCATCGTCTGGCCCGTAATTACCGATTTCGGCCCATTTTTGTCGGGTGGTACGAAAATCGCTCAAAAAGTCCAGATGAAATCGACGACCGCGAGATCCTTTTAGCATTCTTCACCTAAATTTATGACTGTGTCTCGGGTTGCGTGTCGGATTTCAAACCCTAGCCATCATTTGGCCCGAAAATACCGATTTCGGCCCATTTTTGTCGATTGGTACGAAAATCGCCCGAAAAGTCCAGATGAAATCAACGACCGCGAGATCCTTGTAGCATTCTTCTCCTAAATCGATAACTGTGCCTCGGGTTTCGTGTCGGATTTCAAATTCTAGCCATCGTCTGGCCCGAAAATACGGACTTCGGCCCATTTTTGTCGGGTGGTACGAAAATCGCCTGAAAAGTCCAGATCAAATCGATGATTGCGAGATCCTTGTAGCATTCTTCTCCTAAGTTTATGACTCTGTCCCGGGTTCCGTGTCGGATTTCAAACCCTAGCCATCGATATGCCCGAAAATACCGATTTCGGCATATTTTTGTCGGGCGGTACGAAAATTGCCCAAAAAGTCTAGATGAAATCGATGACTACGAGATGCTTGTAGGATTCTTCTCCTAAATTTATAATTGTGCCTCGGGTTCCGTGTCGGATTTCAAACCCTAGCCATCGGATGGCCCGAAAATACCAATTTCGGCCCATTTTTGTCAGGTGGTACGAAAATCGCCCGAAAAGTCCAGATGAAATCGACGACCGCGAGATTCTTGTAGCATTCTTCTCCTAAATTTATGACTATGTCTCAGGTTCCGTGTCGAATTTCAAACCATAGCCATCGTCTGGCCCGAAAATACCGATTTCGGCCCATATTTGTCGGGTGGTACAAAAATCGCCCGAAAAGTCCATATGAAATCAACGACCGCGAGATCCTTGAAGCATTCTTCTCCTAAGTTTATGATTGTGTCTCGGGTTCCGTGTCGGACTTCAAACCCTAGCCATCGTCTGGCCCGAAAATACCGATTTCGGCCCATTTTTGTCAGGTGGTACGAAAATCGCCCGAAAAGTCCAGATGAAATCGACGACCGCGAGATCCTTGTAGCATTCTTTTCCTAAATTTATAATTGTGTCTCTTGTTCCATGTTGAATTTCAAACCCTAGCCATCGTCTGGCCTGAAAATACCGATTTTGGCCAATTTTTGTCGGGTGGAACAAAAATCTCCCGAAAAGTCCAGATGAAATCGACGACTGCGAGATCCTTGTAGCATTCTTCTCCTAAATTTATGACTGTGTCTCGGGTTCTGTGTCGGACTTCAAACCCTAGCCATCTTCTGGCCCGAAAATACAGATTTCGACCTAATTTTGTCGGGTGGTACGAAAGTCGCTTGAAAAGTCCAGAAAAAATCGAAGACCGCGAGATTCTTGTAGCATTCTTCTTCTAAATTTATGACTGTGTCTCGGGTTCCGTGTCGGATTTCAAACCCTAGCCATCGTATGGCCCGAAAATACTGATTTTGGCCCATTTTTGTCGGGTGGTACGAAAATCGCCCGAAAAGTCCAGATGAAATAGACGACCGCGAGATCCTTGTAGCATTCTTCTCCTAAATTTATAACTTTGCCTCGGGTTCCGTGTCGGACTTCAAACCCTAGCCATCGTCTGGCCCAAAAATATCGATTTCGGCCCATTTTTTTCGGGTGGTACGAAAATTGCCAGGAAAGTCCAGATGAAATCGACGACCGCGAGATCCTTCTAGCATTCTTTGCCTAAATTTATGACTCTGTCTCGGGTTCCGTGTCGGATTTCAAACCCTAACCATCGTATGGCCCGAAATTACCGATTTCGGCCCATTTTTGTCGGGTGGTACGAAAATCGCTCGAAAAGTACAGATGAAATCGACGACCGCGAGATCCTTGTAGCATTCTTCTCATAAATTTATGACTTTGTCTCGGGTTCCGTGTCGGATTTCAAACCCTAGCCATCGTATGGCCTGAAATTACCGATTTCGGCCCATTTTTGTCGGGTGGTACGAAAATCGCTCGAAAAGTCCAGATGAAATTGACGACCGCGAGATCCTATTAGCATTCTTCTCCAAATTTTATGACCGTGTCTCAGGTTCTGTGTCGGATTTCAAACCCTAGCCATCGTCTGGCCCAAAAATATCGATTTCGGCCCATTTTTGTCGGGTGGTACGAAAATCGCCCGGAAAGTCCAGATGAAATCGACGACCGCGAGATCCTTGTAGCATTCTTCTCTTAAATTTATGACTCTGTCTCGGGTTCCGTGTCGGATTTCAAACCCTAGCCATCGTATGGCCCGAAAATACTGATTTTGGCCCATTTTTGTCGGGTGGTACGAAAATCGCCCGAAAAGTCCAGATGAAATAGACGACCGCGAGATCCTTGTAGCATTCTTCTCCTAAATTTATAACTTTGCCTCGGGTTCCGTGTCGGACTTCAAACCCTAGCCATCGTCTGGCCCAAAAATATCGATTTCGGCCCATTTTTTTCGGGTGGTACGAAAATTGCCAGGAAAGTCCAGATGAAATCGACGACCGCGAGATCCTTCTAGCATTCTTTGCCTAAATTTATGACTCTGTCTCGGGTTCCGTGTCGGATTTCAAACCCTAACCATCGTATGGCCCGAAATTACCGATTTCGGCCTATTTTTGTCGGGTGGTACGAAAATCGCTCGAAAAGTACAGATGAAATCGACGACAGCGAGATCCTTGTAGCATTCTTCTCATAAATTTATGACTTTGTCTCGGGTTCCGTGTCGGATTTCAAACCCTAGCCATCGTATGGCCTGAAATTACCGATTTCAGCCCATTTTTGTCGGGTGGTACGAAAATCGCTCGAAAAGTCCAGATGAAATTGACGACCGCGAGATCCTATTAGCATTCTTCTCCAAATTTTATGACCGTGTCTCAGGTTCTATGTCGGATTTCAAACCCTAGCCATCGTCTGGCCCAAAAATATCGATTTCGGCCCATTTTTGTCGGGTGGTACGAAAATCGCCCCGAAAGTCCAGATGAAATCGACGACCGCGAGATCCTTGTAGCATTCTTCTCCTAAATTTATGACTCTGTCTCGGGTTCCGTGTCGGATTTCAAACCCTAGCCATCGTATGGACCGAAAATACCGATTTCGGCCCATTTTTGTCGCGTGGTACGAAAATCGCCTGAAAAGTCCAAATGAAATCGACGACCGCGAGATCCTTGTAGCATTCTTCTCCTAAATTTATAACTTTGCCTCAGGTTCCGTGTTGGACTTCAAACCCTAGCCATCGTCTGGCCCAAAAATATCGATTTCGGCCCATTTTTGTCGGGTGGTACGAAAATCGCCCGGAAAGTCCAGATGAAATCGACGACCGCGAGATCCTTGTAGCATTCTTCTACTAAATTTCTGACTCTGTCTCGGGTTCCGTGTCGGATTTCAAACCCTAACCATCGTATGGCCCGAAAATACCGATTTCGGCCCATTTTTGTCGCGTGGTACAAAAATCGCCTGAAAAGTCCAGATGAAATCGACGACCGCGAGATCCTTGTAGCATTCTTCTCCTAAATTTTTAAATTTGCCTCGGGTTCCGTGTCGGACTTCAAACCCTAGCCATCGTCCGGCGCAAAAATATCGATTTCGGCCCATTTTTGTCGGGTGGTACGAAAATCGCCCGGAAAGTCCAGATGAAATCGACGACCGCGAGATCCTTGTAGCATTCTTCTCCTAAATTTATGACTCTATCTCGGGATCCGTGTCGGATTTAAAAATCCTAGCCATCGTCTGGCCCGAAAATACCGATTTCGGCCCATTTTTGTCGGGTGGTACGAAAATCTCCCGAAAAGTCCAGATGAAATCGACGACCGCGAGATCCTTGTAGCATTCTTTTCATAAATTTATAATTGTGTCTCTTGTTCCGTGTTGAATTTCAAACCCTAGCCATCGTCTGCCCTGAAAATACCGATTTTGGCCAATTTTTGTCGGGTGGTACGAAAATCGCCTGAAAAGTCCAGATAAAATCGAAGACCGCGAGATTCTTGTAGCATTCTTCTTCTAAATTTATGACTGTGTCTCGCTTTCCGTGTCGGATTTCAAGCCCTAGCCATCGTATGGCCCGAAAATACCGATTTTGGCCCATTTTTGTCGGGTGGTACGAAAATCGCTCGAAAAGTCCAGATGAAATCGACGACCGTGAGATCCTTTTAGCATTCTTATCTAAAATTTATGACTGTGTCTCGGGTTCTGTGTCGGATTTCAAACCCTAGCCATCGTTTGGCCCGAAAATACCGATTTCGGCCTATTTTTGTCGGGTGGTACGAAAATCGCCCGAAAAGTCCAGATGAAATCGACGACCGCGAGATCCTTGTAGCATTCTTATCCTAAATTTATGACTCTGTCTCGGGTTCCATGTCGGATTTCAAACCCTAGCCATCGTATGGCCCGAAATTATCGATTTCGGCCCATTTTTGTCGAGTGGTACGAAAATCGCTCGAAAAGTCCAGATGAAATCGACGGCCGCGAGATCCTTTTAGCATTCTTCTCCAAAATTTATGACCGTGTCTCGGGTTCTGTGTCGGATTTCAAACCCTAGCCATCGTTTGGCCCGAAAATACCGATTTTGGCCCATTTTTGTCGGGTGGTACGAAAATCGTACGAAAAGTCGAGATGAAATCGACGACCGCGAGATCCTTGTAGCATTCTTCTCCTAAATCGATAACTGTGCCTCGGGTTCCGTGTCGGATTTCAAACCCTAGCCATCGTTTGGCCCGAAAATACCGATTTCTGCCCATTTTTGTCGGGCAGTACGAAAATTGCCCGAAAAGTCCAGATGAAATCGACGACCGCGAGATCCTTATAGCATTCTTCTCCTAAATTTATAACTATGCCTCAGGTTCCGTGTTGGACTTCAAACCCTAGCCATCGTCTGGCCCAAAAATATCGATTTCGGCCCATTTTTGTCGGGTGGTAAGAAAATCGCCCGGAAAGTCCAGAAGAAATCGACAACCGCGAGATCCTTGTAGCATTCTTCACCTAAATTTATGACTCTGTCTCGGGTTCCATGTCGGATTTCAAACCCTAGCCATCATATGGACCGAAAATACCGATTTCGGCCCATTTTTGTCGCGTGGTACGAAAATCGCCTGAAAAGTCCAAATGAAATCGACGACCGCGATATCCTTGTAGCATTCTTCTCCTAAATTTATAACTTTGCCTCAGGTTCCGTGTCGGACTTCAAACCCTTGCCATCGTCTGGCCCAAAAATATCGATTTTGGGCCATTTTTGTCGGGTGGTACGAAAATCGCCCGGAAAGTCCAGATGAAATCGACGACCGCGAGATCCTTGTAGCATTCTTCTCCTAAATTTATAAATTTGCCTCGGGTTCCGTGTCGGACTTCAAACACTAGCCATCGTCTGGCGCAAAAATATCGATTTCGGCCCATTTTTGTCGGGTGGTACGAAAATCGCCCGGAAAGTCCAGATGAAATCGACAACCGCGAGATCCTTGTAGCATTCTTCTCCTAAATTTATGACTCTGTCTCGGGATCCGTGTCGGATTTCAAACCCTAGCCATCGTCTGGCCCGAAAATACCGATTTCGGCCCATTTTTGTCGGGTGGTACGAAAATCGCCCGAAAAGTCCACATGAAATCGACGACCGCGAGATCCTTGTAGCATTCTTTTCTTAAATTTATAATTGTGTCTCTTGTTCCGTGTTGAATTTCAAACCCTAGCCATCGTCTGCCCTGAAAATACCGATTTTGGCCAATTTTTGTCGGGTGGAACGAAAATCGCCGGAAAAGTCCAGATAAAATCGAAGACCGCGAGATTCTTGTAGCATTCTTCTTCTAAATTTATGATTGTGTCTCGCTTTCCGTGTCGGATTTCAAACCCTAGCCATCGTATGGCCCGAAAATACCGATTTTGGCCCATTTTTGTCGGGTGGTACGAAAATCGCTCGAAAAGTCCAGATGAAATCGACGACCGTGAGATCCTTTTAGCATTCTTATCTAAAATTTATGACTGTGTCTCGGGTTCTGTGTCGGATTTCAAACCCTAGCCATCGTTTGGCCCGAAAATACCGATTTCGGCCTATTTTTGTCGGGTGGTACGAAAATCGCCCGAAAAGTCCAGATGAAATCTACGACCGCGAGATCCTTGTAGCATTCTTATCCTAAATTTATGACTCTGTCTCGGGTTCCGTGTCGGATTTCAAACCCTAGCCATCGTATGGCCCGAAATTATCGATTTCGGCCCATTTTTGTCGAGTGGTACGAAAATCGCTCGAAAAGTCTAGATGAAATCGACGGCCGCGAGATCCTTTTAGCATTCTTCTCCAAAATTTATGACCGTGTCTCGGGTTCTGTGTCGGATTTCAAAACCTAGCCATCGTTTGGCCCGAAAATACCGATTTTGGCCTATTTTTGTCGGGTGGTACGAAAATCGTACGAAAAGTCCAGATGAAATCGACGACCGCGAAATCCTTGTAGCATTCTTCTCCTAAATCGATAACTGTGCCTCGGGTTCCGTGTCGAATTTCAAACCCTAGCCATCGTCTGGGCCGAAAATACCGATTTCAGCCCATTTTTGTCGTGTGGTACGAAAATCGCCCGAAAAGTCCAGATGAAATCGAAGACCGCGAGGTCCTTGTAGCATTCTTCTCCTAAATTTATAATTGTGCCTCGGGTTCCGTGTCGGATTTCAAACCCTAGCCATCGTTTGGCCCGAAAATACCGATTTCTGCCCATTTTTGTCGAGCGGTACGAAAATTGCCCGAAAAGTCCAGATGAAATCGACGACCGCGAGATCCTTGTAGCATTCTTCTCCTAAATTTATAACTTTGCCTCATGTTCCGTGTTGGACTTCAAACCCTAGCCATCGTCTGGCCCGAAAATACCGATTTCGGCCCATTTTTGTCGCGTGGTACGAAAATCGCCTGAAAAGTCCAAATGAAATCGACGACCGCGAGATCCTTGTAGCATTCTTCTCCTAAATTTGTAACTTTGCCTCGGGTTCTGTGTCGGACTTCAAACCCTATCCATCGTCTGGCGCAAAAATATCGATTTCGGCCTATTTTTGTTGGGTGGTACGAAAATCGCCCGGAAAGTCCAGATGAAATCGACGACCGCGAGATCCTTGTAGCATTCTTCTCCTAAATTTATGACTCTGTCTCGGGTTCCGTGTCGGATTTCAAACCCTAGCCATCGTATGGCCCGAAATTACCGATTTCGGCCCATTTTTGTCGGTTGGTACGAAAATCGCCCGAAAAGTATAGATGAAATCGACGACCGCGAGATCCTTGTAGCATTCTTCTCCTAAATTTATGACTCTGTCCCGGGTTCCGTGTCGGATTTCAAACCCTAGCCAACGATTGGCCCGAAAATACCGATTTCGGCCCATTTTTGTCGGGCGATACGAAAATTGCCCAAAAAGTCCAGATGAAATCGAAGACCGCGAGATCCTTGTAGCATTCTTCTCCTAAATTTATAATTGTGCCTCGGGTTCCATGTCGGATTTCAAACCCTAGCCATCGTATGGCCCAAAAATACCAATTTCGGCCCATTTTTGTCGGGTCGTACGAAAATCGCCCGAAAAGACCAGATGAAACCGACGACCGCGAGATCCTTGTAGCATTCTTCTCCTAAATTTATGATTGTGTCTCGGGTTCCGTGTCAGATTTCAAATCCTAGCCATCGTCTAGCCCGAAAATACCGATTTCGGCCCATTTTTGTCAAGTGGTCGAAAATCGCCCGAAAAGTCCAGATGAAATAGACAACCCCGAGATCCTTGTAGCATTCTTCTCCTAAATTTATAATTTTGCCTCGGGTTCCGTGTCGGACTTCAAACCCTAGCCATCGTCTGGCCCAAAAATATCTATTTCGGCCCATTTTTGTCGGGTGGTACGAAAATCTCCCGGAAAGTCTAGATGAAATCGACGACCGCGAGATCCTTGTAGCATTCTTCTCCTAAATTAATGACTCTGTCTCGGGTTCCGTGTCAGATTTCAAACCCTAGCCATCGTATGGCCCGAAATTACCGATTTCGGCCCATTTTTGTCGGGTGGTACGAAAATCGCCCGAAAAGTCCAGATAAAATCGACGACCGAGAGATCCTTGTAGCATTCTTCTCCTAAATTTTTGACTGTGTCTCGGGTTCCGTGTCGGATTTCAAACCCTAGCTATCGTTTGGCCCGAAAATACCAATTTCGGCCCATTTTTGTCGGGTGATACGAAAATCGCCCGAAAAGTCCAGATGAAATCGACGACCGCGAGATCCTTGTAACATTCTTCTCCTAAATTTATGACTCTGTCCCGGGTTCCGTGTCGGATTTCAAACCCTAGCCATCGATTGGCCCGAAAATACCGATTTCAGCCCATTTTTGTCGGGCGGTACGAAAATTGCTTGAAAAGTCCAGATGAAATCGACGACTGCGATATCCTTGTAGCATTCTTATCCTAAATTTATGATTGTGCCTTAGGTTCCGTGTCGGATTTCAAACCCTAGCCATCGTTTGGCCCGAAAATACCGATTTCAGCCCATTATTATCGGGTGGTACGAAAATCGCCCGAAAAGTCCAGATGAAATCGACGACCGCGAGATCCTTGTAGCATTCTTTTCCTAAATTTATAACTTTGCCTTGGGTTCCGTGTCTGACTTCAAACCCTAGCCATCGTCTGCCCCAAAAATATCGATTTCGGCCCATTTTTGTCGGGTGGTACCAAAATCGCCCGGAAAGTCCAGATGAAATCGACGACCGCGAGATCCTTGTAGCATTCTTCTCCTAAATTTATGACTCTGTCTCGGGTTCCGTGTCGGATTTCAAACCCTAGCCATCGTATGGACCGAAAATACCGATTTCGGCCCATTTTTGTCGCGTGGTATGAAAATCGCCTGAAAAGTCCAAATGAAATCGACGACCGCGAGATCCTTGTAGCATTCTTCTCCTAAATTTATAACTTTGCCTCGGGTTCTGTGTCGGACTTCAAACCCTAGCCATCGTCTGGCGCAAAAATATCGATTTCGGCCTATTTTTGTTGGGTGGTACGAAAATCGCCCGGAAAGTCCAGATGAAATCGACGACCGCGAGATCCTTGTAGCATTCTTCTCCTTAATTTATGACTCTGTCTCGGGTTCCGTGTCGGATTTCAAACCCTAGCCATCGTATGGCCCGAAATTACCGATTTCGGCCCATTTTTGTCGGTTGGTACGAAAATCGCCCGAAAAGTCCAGATGAAATCGACGACCGCGAGATCCTTGTAGCATTCTTCTCCTAAATTTATGACTCTGTCCCGGGTTCCGTGTCAGATTTCAAACCCTAGCCAACGATTGGCCCGAAAATACCGATTTCGGCCCATTTTTGTCGGGCGATACGAAAATTGCCCAAAAAGTCCAGATGAAATCGAAGACCGCGAGATCCTTGTAGCATTCTTCTCCTAAATTTATAATTGTGCCTCGGGTTCCGTGTCGGATTTCAAACCCTAGCCATCGTCTGGCCCAAAAATATCTATTTCGGCCCATTTTTGTCGGGTGGTACGAAAATCTCCCGGAAAGTCTAGATGAAATCGACGACCGCGAGATCCTTGTAGCATTCTTCTCCTAAATTAATGACTCTGTCTCGTGTTCCTTATCAGATTTCAAACCCTAGCCATCGTATGGCCCGAAATTACCGATTTCGGCCCATTTTTGTCGGGTGGTACGAAAATCGCCCGAAAAGTCCAGATAAAATCGACGACCGAGTGATCCTTGTAGCATTCTTCTCCTAAATTTTTGACTGTGTCTCGGGTTCCGTGTCGGATTTCAAACCCTAGCTATCGTTTGGCCCGAAAATACCAATTTCGGCCCATTTTTGTCGGGCGATACGAAAATTGCCCGAAAAGTCCAGATAAAATCGACGACCGTGAGATCCTTCTAGCATTCTTCTCCTAAATTTATGACTGTGTCTCGGGTTCCGTGTTGGATTTCAAACCCTAGCCATTGTCTGGCCCGAAAATACCAATTTCGGCCCATTTTTGTCGGGTGATACGAAAAACGCCCGAAAAGTCCAGATGAAATCGACGACCGCGAGATCCTTGTAACATTCTTCTCCTAAATTTATGACTCTGTTCCGGGTTCCGTGTCGGATTTCAAACCCTAGCCATCGATTGGCCCGAAAATACCGATTTCAGCCCATTTTTGTCGGGCGGTACGAAAATTGCTTGAAAAGTCCAGATGAAATCGACGACTGCGATATCCTTGTAGCATTCTTATCCTAAATTTATGACTGTGCCTTAGGTTCCGTGTCGGATTTCAAACCCTAGCCATCGTTTGGCCCGAAAATACCTATTTCAGCCCATTATTATCGGGTGGTACGAAAATCGCCCGAAAAGTCCAGATGAAATCGACGACCGCGAGATCCTTGTAACATTCTTCTTCTAAATTTATAACTTTGCCTTGGGTTCCGTGTCGGACTTCAAACCCTAGCCATCGTCTGACCCAAAAATATGGATTTCGGCCCATTTTTGTCGGGTGGTACGAAAATTGCCCGGAAAGTCCAGATGAAATCGACGACCGCGAGATACTTGTAGCATTCTTCTCATAAAGTTATGACTCTGTCTCGGGTTCCGTGTCAGATTTAAAACCCTAGCCATCGACTGGCCCGAAAATACCGATTTCAGCCCATTTTTGTCGGGTGGTACGAAAATTGGCCGAAAAGTCCATATGAAATCGACGACCGCGAGATCCTTGTAGCATTCTTCTCCTAAATTTATAACTTTGCCTCGGGTTCCATGTCGGACTTCAAACCCTAGCCATCGTCTGGCCCAAAAATACCGATTTCGACCCATTTTTGTCGGGTGGTACGAAAATCGCTAGAAAAGTCCAGATGAAATCGACGACTGCGAGATCCTTGTAGCATTCTTCTCCTAAGTTTATGATTGTGTTTCGGGTTCTGTGTCGGATTTTAGACCCTAGCCATCGTCTGGCCCGAAAATACCGATTTCGGCCCATTTTTGTCGTGTGGTACGAAAATCGACCGAAAAGTCCAGATGAAATCGACGACCGCGAGATCCTTGTAGCATTCTTTTCCTAAATTTGTAATTGTGTCTCTTGTTTTGTGTCGAATTTCAAACCCTAGCTATCGTCGCATTTTTTTCGGGTGGTACGAAAATCGCCCGAAAAATCTAGATGAAATCGACGACCGTGAGATCCTTGTAGCATTCTTCTCCTAAATTTATGACTGTGTCTCGGGTTCCGTGTTGGATTTCAAACCCTAGCCATTGTCTGGCCCGAAAATACCGATTTCGGCCTATTTTTGTCGGGTGATACGAAAATCGCCCGAAAAGTCCAGATGAAATCGACGACCGCGAGATCCTTGTAGCATTCTTCTCCTAAATTTATGACTCTGTCCCGGGTTCCGTGTCGGATTTCAAACCCTAGCCATCGATTTGCCCGAAAATACCGATTTCGGCCCATTTTTGTCGGGCGGTACGAAAATTTCCCGAAAAGTCCATATCAAATCGACGACCGCGAGATCCTTGTAGCATTCATATCCTAAATTTATGACTGTGCCTCAGGTTCCGTGTCGGATTTCAAACCCTAGCCATCGTTTGGCCAGAAAATACCGATTTTGGCCCATTACTATCGGGTGGTACGAAAATCGCCCGAAAAGTCCAGATGAAATCGACGACCGTGAGATCCTTGTAGCATTCTTCTCCTAAATTTATAACTTTGCCTTAAATTCCGTGTCAGACTTCAAACCCTAGCCATCGTCTGGCCCAAAAACATGGATTTCAGCCCATTTTTGTCGGGTGGTACGAAAATCGCCCGGAAAGTCCAGATGAAATCGACGACCGCGAGATACTTGTAGTATTCTTCTCCTAAAGTTTTGACTCTGTCTCGGGTTCCGTGTCAGATTTCAAACCCTAGCCATCGTATGGCCCGAAAATACCGATTTTCGGTCCATTTTTGTCGGGTTGTACGAAAATCGCCCGAAAAGTCCAAATGAAATCGACAACCGCGAGATCCTTGTAGCATTGTTCTCCTAAATTTATGACTGTGCCTCAGGTTCTGTGTCGGACTTCAAACCCTAGCCATCGTCTGGCCCAAAAATATGGATTTCGGCCCATTTTTGTCGGGTGGTACGAAAATCGCCCGGAAAGTCCAGATGAAATCGACGACCGCGAGATACTTGTAGCATTCTTCTCCTAAAGTTTTGACTCTGTCTCGGGTTCTGTGTCAGATTTCAAACCCTAGCCATCGTATGGCCCGAAAATACCGATTTTCGGCCCATTTTTGTCGGGTTGTACGAAAATCGCCCGAAAAGTCCAAATGAAATCGACAACCGCGAGATCCTTGTAGCATTGTTCTCCTAAATTTATGACTGTGTCTCGGGTTCCGTGTTGGATTTTAAACCCTAGCCATCGTCTAGCCCAAAAAAACTGATTTCAGCCCATTTTTGTCGGGTGGTACGAAAATCGCCCGAAAAGTCCAGTTGAAATCGACAACCGCAAGATCCTTGTAGCATTCTTCTCCTAAATTTATAACTTTGCCTCGGGTTCCATGTCGGACTTCAAACCCTAGCCATCGTATGGCCCAAAAATATGGATTTCGGCCCATTTTTGTCAGGTGGTACGAAAATCGCTCGGAAAGTCCAGATGAAATCGACGACCGCGAGATACTTGTAGCATTCTTCTCCTAAAGTTATGACTCCGTCTCAGATTCCGTGTCGGATTTCAAACCCTAGCCATCGTATGGCCCGAAATTATCGATTTCGGCCCATTTTTGTCGGGTGGTACGAAAATCGCCCAAAAAGTCCGGATGAAATCGCAACCGCGAGATCCTTGTAGCATTCTTCTCCTAAGTTTATGACTGTGTCTCGGGTTCCGTGTCGGATTTCAAACCCTAGCCATCGTTTGGCCCGAAAATACTGATTTCGGCCCATTTTTGTCGGGTTGTACGAAAATTGCCCGAAAAGTCTAGATGAAATCGGCGACCGCGAGATCCTTGTAGCATTCTTCTCCTAAATTTATGACTGTGTCTTGGGTTCCGTGTCGGATTTCAAACCCTTGCCATCGTCTGGCCCGAAAATACCGATTTCGTCCCATTTTTGTCGGGTGATACGAAAATCGCTCGAAAAGTCTAGATGAAATTGACGACCGCGAGATCCTTGTAGCATTCTTCTCCTAAATTTATGACTCTGTCCCGGGTTCCGTATCGGATTTAAAATCCTAGCAATCGATTGCCCCGAAAATATCGATTTCGGCCCATTTTTGTCGGGCGGTACGAAAATTGCCTGAAAAGTCCAGATGAAATCGACGACCGCGAGATCCTTGTAGCATTCTTATCTTAAATTTATGACTGTGCCTCAGGTTCCGTGTCGGATTTCAAACCCTAGCCATCGTTTGGCCCGAAAATACCGATTTTGGCCTATTATTATCGGGTGGTACGAAAATCGCCAGAAAAGTCCAGATGAAATCGACGACCACGAGATCCTTGTAGCATTCTTTTCCTAAATTTATAACTGTGTATTTGGTTCCGTGTCGAATTTCAAATCCTAGCCAGTGTCTGGCCCGAAAATTCCGATTTTCGGCCCATTTTTGTCGGGTTGTACGAAAATCGCCCGAAAAGTCCAAATGAAATCGACAACCGCGAGATCCTTGTAGCATTGTTCTCCTAAATTTATGACTGTGTCTCGGGTTCCGTGTTGGATTTTAAACCCTAGCCATCGTCTGGACCGAAAATACCGATTTCAGCCCATTTTTGTTGGGTGGTACGAAAATCTCCCAAAAAGTCCAGATGAAATCGACAACCGCAAGATCCTTGTAGCATTCATCTCCTAAATTTATAACTTTGCCTCGGGTTCCGTGTCGAACTTCAAACCCTAGCCATCGTCTGGCCCAAAAATATGGATTTCGGCCCATTTTTGTCAGGTGGTACGAAAATCGCTCGGAAAGTCCAGATGAAATCGACGACCGCGAGATACTTGTAGCATTCTTCTCCTAAAGTTATGACTCTGTCTCGGATTCCGTGTAGGATTTCAAACCCTAGCCATCGTATGGCCCGAAATTACCGATTTCGGCCCATTTTTGTCGGGTGGTACGAAAATCGCCCAAAAGGTCCGGATGAAATCGCAACCGCGAGATCCTTGTAGCATTCTTCTCCTAAGTTTATGACTGTGTCTCGGGTTCCGTGTCGGATTTCAAACCCTAGCCATCGTTTGGCCCGAAAATACTAATTTCGGCCCATTTTTGTCGGGTTGTACGAAAATCGCCCGAAAAGTCCAGATGAAATCGACGACCGCGAGATCCTTGTAGCATTCTTCTCCTAAATTTATGACTGTGTCTTCGGTTCCGTGTCGGATTTCTAACCCTTGCCATCGTCTGGCCCGAAAATACCGATTTCGGCCCATTTTTGTCGGGTGATACGAAAATCGCCCGCAAAGTCTAGATGAAATTGACGACCGCGAGATCCTTGTAGCATTCTTCTCCTAAATTTATGACTCTGTCCCGGGTTCCGTATCGGATTTAAAATCCTAGCAATCGATTGGCCCGAAAATACCGATTTCGGCCCATTTTTGTCGGGCGGTACGAAAATTGCCCGAAAAGTCGAGATGAAATCGACGACCGCGAGATCCTTGTAGCATTCTTATCCTAAATTTATGACTGTGCCTCAGGTTCCGTGTCGGATTTCAACCCCTAGCCATCGTTTGGCCCGAAAATACCGATTTTGGCCTATTATTATCGGGTGGTACGAAAATCGCCCGAAAAGTCCAGATGAAATCGACGACCACGAGATCCTTGTAGCATTCTTTTCCTAAATTTATAATTGTGTATTTGGTTCCGTGTCGAATTTCAAATCCTAGCCAGTGTCTGGCCCGAAATTACCGATTTTCGGCCTATTTTTGTCGGGTTGTACGAAAATCGCCCGCAAAGTCCAAATGAAATCGACAACCGCGAGATCCTTGTAGCATTGTTCTCCTAAATTTATGATTGTGTCTCGGGTTCCGTGTCGGATTTTAAACCCTAGCCATCGTCTGGACCGAAAATACCGATTTCAGCGCATTTTTGTTGGGTTGTACGAAAATCGCCTGAAAATTCCAGATGAAATCGACAACCGCGAGATCCTTGTAGCATTCATCTCCTAAATTTATAACTTTGCCTCGGGTTCCGTGTCGAACTTCAAACCCTAGCCATCGTCTGGCCCAAAAATATGGATTTCGGCCCATTTTTGTCAGGTGGTACGAAAATCGCTCGGAAAGTCCAGATGAAATCGACGACCGCGAGATACTTGTAGCATTCTTCTCCTAAAGTTATGACTCTGTCTCGGGTTCCGTGTCGGATTTCAAACCCTAGCCATCGTATGGCCTGAAATTACCGATTTCGGCCCATTTTTGTCGGATGGTACGAAAATCGCCCGAAAAGTCCAGATGAAATCGACGACAGCGAGATCCTTGTAGCATTCTTCTCCTAAAGTTATGACTCTGTCTCGGGTTCCGTGTCGGATTTCAAACCCTAGCCATCGTTTGGCCCGAAAATACCGATTTCGGCCCATTTTTGTCGAGTGGTGTGAAAATCGCCCGAAAAGTGCAAATGAAATCGACGACCGCGAGATCCTTGTAGAATTCTTTTCCTAAATTGATAACTTTGCCTCGGGTTCTGTGTCGGATTTCAAATCCTAGCCATCGTCTAGCACGAAAATACCGACTTCTGCCCATTTTTGTCGGGTGGTACGAAAATCGCCCGAAAAGTCCAGATGAAATCGACGACCGCAAGATCCTTTTAGCATTCTTCTCCTAAGTTTATGACTCTGTCCCGGGTTCCGTGTCGGATTTCAAACCCTAGCCATCGATTGGCCCGAAAATACCGATTTCAGACTATTTTTGTCGGGCGGTACCAAAATTGCCCAAAAAGTCCAGATGAAATCGACGACCGCGAGATTCTTGTAGCATTCTTCTCCTAAATTTATAACTGTGCCTTGGGTTCCGTGTCGGATTTCAAACCCTAGAGATCTTATGGCCCGAAAATACCAATTTCGGCCCATTTTTGTCGGGTGGTACGAAAATCGCCCGAAAAAACCAGATGAAATCGACGACCGTGAGATCCCTGTAGCATTATTCTCCTAAATTTATGACTGTGTCTCGGGTTCCGTGTCGAATTTCAAACCCTAGCCAGTGTCTAGCCCGAAAATACCGATTTCGGCCCATTTTTGTCGGGTGATACGAAAATCGCCCGAAAAGTCCATATGAAATCGATGACCGCGAGATCCTTGTAGCATTCTTCTCCTATGTTTATGATTGTGTCTCGGGTTTTGTGTCGGATTTGAAACCGTAGCCATCGACTGGCCCGAAAATACTGATTTCGGCCCATTTTTGTCGGGTGGTACGAAAATCGCCCGAAAAGTTCAGATGAAATCGACGACCGCGAGGTCCTTGTAGCATTCTTCTCCTAAATTTATGACTCTGTCCCGGGTTCCGTATCGGATTTCAAACCCTAGCAATCGATTGGCTCGAAAATACCGATTTCGGCCAATTTTTGTCGGGCGGTACGAAAATTGCACGAAAAGTCCAGATGAAATCGACGACCGCGAGATCCTTGTAGCATTCTTATCCTAAATTTATGACTGTGCCTCAGGTTCCGTGTCGGATTTCAAACCCTAGCCATCGTTTGGCCCGAAAATACCGATGTTGGCCCATTATTATCGGGTGGAACAAAAATCGCCCGAAAAGTCTAGATGAAATCGACGACCGCGAGATCCTTGTAGCATTCTTTTCCTAAATTTATAACTGTGTCTTTGGTTCCGTGTCGAATTTCAAACCCTAGCCAGTGTGTGGCTTGAAAATACCGATTTTCGACCCATTTTTGTCGGGTTGTACGAAAATCGCCCGAAAAGTCCAAATGAAATCGACAACCGAAAGATCCTTGTAGCATTGTTCTCCTAAATTTATGACTGTGTCTCGGGTTCCGTGTCGGACTTTAAACCCTAGCCATCGTCTGGCCCAAAAATAAGGATTTCGGCCCATTTTTGTCGGGTGGTACGAAAATCGCCCGGAAAGTCCAGATGAAATCGACGACCGCGAGATACTTGTAGCATTCTTCTCCTAATGTTATGACTCTGTCTCGGGTTTCGTGTCGGATTTCAAACCCTAGCCATCGTATGGCCCGAAATTAACGATTTCGGCCCATTTTTGTCGGGTGGTACGAAAATCGCCCGAAAAGTCCAGATGAATTCGACGGACGCGAGATCCTTGTAGCATTCTTCTCCAAAATTTATGATTGTGTCTCGGGTTCCGTGTCAGATTTCAAACCCTAGCCGTCGTTTGGCCCGAAAATACCGATTTCGGCCCATTTTTGTCGGGTGGTATGAAAATCGCCTGAAAAGTCCAGATGAAATCGACGACCGCGAGATCCTTGTAGAATTCTTCTCCTAAATTGATAATTGTGCCTCGGGTTCTGTGTCGGATTTCAAACCCTAGCCATCGTCAAGCCCGAAAATACCGACTTCGGCCCATTTTTGTCGGGAGGTACGAAAATCGCCCGAAAAGTCCAGATGAAATCGACGACTGCGAGATCCTTGTAGCATTCTTCTCCTATGTTTATGACTCTGTTCCGAGTTCCGTGTCGGATTTCAAACCCTAGCCATCGATTGGCCCGAAAATACCGATTTCGGACTATTTTTGTCGGGCGGTACGAAAATTGCCCAAAAAGTCCAGATAAAATCGACGACCGCGAGATCCATGTACCATTCTTCTCCTAAGTTTATGACTGTGCCTCGGGTTCCGTGTCGGATTTCAAACCCTAGCCATCGTATGGCCCAAAAATACCGATTTCGGCCCATTTTTGTCGGGTGGTACGAAAATCGCCCGAAAAAACCAGATGAAATCGACGACCGCAAGATCCTTGTAGCATTATTCTCCTAAATTTATAACTGTGTCTCGGGTTCCGTGTCGGATTTCAAACCCTAGCTAGTGTCTAGCCCGAAAATACCATTTTCGCCCCATTTTATCGGGTGGTACGAAAATCGCCTGAAAAGTCCATATGAAATCGACGACCGCAAGATCCTTGTAGCATTCTTCTCCTATGTTTATGACTGTGTCTCGGGTTCTGTGTCGGATTTCAAACCCTAGCCATTGTCTGGCCCGAAAATACCGATTTCGGCATATTTTTGTCGGGTGGTACGAAAAATCGCCCGAAAATCCAGATGAAATCGACGACCGCGAGATCCTTGTAGCATTCTTTTCCTAAATTTGTAATTGTGTCTCTTGTTTCGTGTCGAATTTCAAACCCTAGCCATCGTCTGGCCTGAAAATACTGATTTTTGCCCATTTTTGTCGGGTGGAACAAAAATCGCCCGAAAAGTCCAGATGAAATCGACGACCGGGAGATCCTTGTAGCATTCTTCTCCTAAATTTATGACTGTGTCTCAGGTTCCGTGTCGGATTTCAAACCCTAGCCATCGTTTGGCCCGAAAATACCGATTTCGGCCCATTTTTGTCGGGTGGTACGAAAATCGCCCGAAAAGTCCAGATGAAATCGACGACCGCGACCGCGAGATCCTTGTAGCATTCTTCTCCTAAATTTATGACTGTGTTTCGGGTTCCGTGTCGGATTTCAAACCCTAGCCATCGTTTGGCCTGAAAACACCAATTTTGGCCCATTTTTGTCGGGTGGAACAAAAATCACCCGAAAAGTCCAGATGAAATCGACGACCGCGAGATCCTTGTACCAATCTTCTCCTAAATTTATGACTATGTCTCGGTTCCGTGTCGGATTTCAAACCTTAGCCATTGTCTGGCCCGAAAATACCGATTTCGGCCCATTTTTGTCGGGTGGTACGAAAATCGCCCGAAAA
>JBBPBP010009777.1:1799005-1818239 GCA_037974735.1 Cicer chorassanicum
ACGACCGCGAGATCCTTGTACCATTCTTCTCCTAAATTTATGACTATGTCTCGGTTCCATGTCGGATTTCAAACCCTAGCCATCGTCTGGCCCGAAAATACCGATTTCGGCCCATTTTTGTCGGGTGGTACGAAAATCGCCCAAAAAATCCATATAAAATCGACAACCGCGAGATCCTTGTAGCATTCTTCTCCTAAGTTTATGATTGTGTTTCGGGTTCTGTGTCGGATTTTAGACCCTAGCCATCGTCTGGCCCGAAAATACCGATTTCGGCCCATTTTTGTCGTGTGGTACGAAAATCGACCGAAAAGTCCAGATGAAATCGACGACCGCGAGATCCTTGTAGCATTCTTTTCCTAAATTTGTAATTGTGTCTCTTGTTTTGTGTCGAATTTCAAACCCTAGCTATCGTCTGGCCTGAAAATACTGATTTTGGCCCATTTTTGTCGGGTGGAACAAAACTCGCCCGAAAAGTCCAGATGAAATCGACGACCGCGATATCCTTGTAGCATTCTTCTCCTAAATTTATGACTGTGTCTTGGGTTCCGTGTCGGATTTCAAACCCTAGCCACCGTTTGGCCCGAAAATAACGATTTCGGCCCATTTTTGTCGGGCGGTACGAAAATTGCCCGAAAAGTCCATATGAAATCGACGACCGCGAGATCCTTGTAGCATTCTTATCCTAAATTTATGACTGTGCCTCAGGTTCCGTGTCGGATTTCAAACCCTAGCCATCGTTTGGCCCAAAAATACCGATTTTGGCCCATTATTATCGGGTGGTACGAAAATCGCCCGAAAAGTCCAGATGAAATCGACGACCGCGAGATCCTTGTAGCATTCTTTTCCTAAATTTATAACTGTGTCTTTGGTTCCATGTCGAATTTCAAATCCTAGCCAGTGTCTGGCCCGAAAATACCGATTTTCGGCCCATTTTTGTCGGGTTGTACGAAAATCGCCCGAAAAGTCCAAATGAAATCGACAACCGCGAGATCCTTGTAGCATTCTTCTCCTAAATTTATGACTTTGCCTCGGGTTCCGTGTCGGAGTTCAAACCCTATCCATCGTGAGGCCCAAAAATATGGATTTCGGCCCATTTTTGTCGAGTGGTACGAAAATCGCGTTGAAAGTTCAGATGAAATCGACGACCGCGAGATACTTGTAGCATTCTTCTCCTAAAGTTATGACTCTGTCTCGCGTTCCGTGTCGGATTTAAAATCCTAGCCATCGTATGGCCCGAAATTACCGATTTCGCCCATTTTTGTCGAGTGGTACGAAAATCGCCCGAAAAGTCCAAATGAAATCGACCACCGCGAGATCCTTGTAGCATTCTTCTCCTAAGTTTATGACTCTGTCCCGGGTTCCGTGTCGGATTTCAAACCCTAGCCATCGATTGGCCCGAAAATACCGATTTCGGACTATTTTTGTCGGACGGTACGAAAATTGCCCAAAAAGTCCAGATGAAATCGACGACCGCGAGATCCTTGTAGCATTCTTCTCCTAAATTTATAACTGTGCCTCGGGTTCCGTGTCGGATTTCAAACCCTAGCCATCTTATAGCCCGAAAATACCAATTTCGGCCCATTTTTGTCGGGTGGTACGGTAATCGCCCGAAAAAACCAGATGAAATCGACGACCGCGAGATCCTTGTAGCATTATTCTCCTAAATTTATGACTGTGTCTCGGGTTCCGTGTCGGATTTCTAACCCTAACCAGTGTCTAGCCTGAAAATACCGATTTCGGCCCATTTTTGTAGGGTGGTACGAAAATCGCCCAAAAAGTCCATATGAAATCGACGACCGCGAGATCCTTGTAGAATTCTTCTCCTATGTTTATGACTGTGTCTCGGGTTCTGTGTCGGATTTCAAACCCTAGCCATCGACTGGTCCGAAAATACCGATTTCGGCCCATTTTTGTCGGGCGGTACGAAAATTGCCCGAAAAGTCCAGATGAAATCGACGACCGCGAGATCCTTGTAGCATTCTTATCCTAAATTTATGACTGTGCCTCAGGTTCCGTGTCGGATTTCAAACCCTAGCCATCGTTTGGCCCGAAAATACCGATTTTGGCCTATTATTATCGGGTGGTACGAAAATCGCCCGAAAAGTCCAGATGAAATCAACGACCACGAGATCCTTGTAGCATTCTTTTCCTAAATTTATAACTGTGTATTTGGTTCCGTGTCGAATTTAAAATCCTAGCCAGTGTCTGGCCCGAAAATACCGATTTTCGGCCCATTTTTGTCGGGTTGTACGAAAATCGCCCGAAAAGTCCAAATGAAATCGACAACCGCGAGATCCTTGTAGCATTGTTCTCCTAAATTTATGACTGTGTCTCGGGTTCCGTGTCGGATTTTAAACCCTAGCCATCGTCTGGACCGAAAATACCGATTTCAGCCCATTTTTGTTGGGTGGTACGAAAATCGCTCAAAAAGTCCAGATGAAATCGACAACCGCGAGATCCTTGTAGCATTCATCTCCTAAATTTATAACTTTGCCTCGGGTTCCGTGTCGAACTTCAAACCCTAGCCATCGTCTGGCCCAAAAATATGGATTTCGGCCCATTTTTGTCAGGTGGTACGAAAATCGCTCGGAAAGTCCACATGAAATCGACGACCGCGAGATACTTGTAGCATTCTTCTCCTAAAGTTATGACTCTGTCTCGGATTCCGTGTAGGATTTCAAACCTTAGCCATCGTATGGCCCGAAATTACCGATTTCGGCCCATTTTTGTCGGGTGGTACGAAAATCGCCCAAAAAGTCCGGATGAAATCGCAACCGCGAGATCCTTGTAGCATTCTTCTCCTAAGTTTATGACTGTGTCTCGGGTTCCGTGTCGGATTTCAAACCCTAGCCATCGTTTGGCCCGAAAATACTGATTTCGGCCCATTTTTGTCGGGTTGTACGAAAATCGCCCGAAAAGTGCAGATGAAATCGACGACCGCGAGATCCTTGTAGCATTCTTCTCCTAAATTTATGACTGTGTCTTGGGTTCCGTGTCGGATTTCAAACCCTTGCCATCGTCTGGCCCGAAAATACCGATTTCGGCCCATTTTTGTCGGGTGATACGAAAATCGCCCGAAAAGTCTAGATGAAATTGACGACCGCGAGATCCTTGTAGCATTCTTCTCCTAAATTTATGACTCTGTCCCGGGTTCCGTATCGGATTTAAAATCCTAGCAATCGATTGGCCCGAAAATACCGATTTCGGCCCATTTTTGTCGGGCGGTACGAAAATTGCCCAAAAAGTCGAGATGAAATCGACGACCGCGAGATCCTTGTAGCATTCTTATCCTAAATTTATGACTGTGCCTCAGGTTCCGTGTCGGATTTCAAACCCTAGCCATTGTTTGGCCCGAAAATACCGATTTTGGCCTATTATTATCGGGTGGTACGAAAATCGCCCGAAAAGTCCAGATGAAATCGACGACCACGAGATCCTTGTAGCATTCTTTTCCTAAATTTATAACTGTGTATTTGGTTCCGTGTCGAATTTCAAATCCTAGCCAGTGTCTGGCCCGAAAATACCGATTTTCGGCCCATTTTTGTCGGGTTGTACGAAAATCGCCCGAAAAGTCCAAATGAAATCGACAACCGCGAGATCCTTGTAGCATTGTTCTCCTAAATTTATGATTGTGTCTCGGGTTCCGTGTCAGATTTTAAACCCTAGCCATCGTCTGGACCGAAAATACCGATTTCGGCCCATTTTTGTCGGGCGGTACGAAAATTGCCCGAAAAGTCCAGATGAAATCGACGACCGCGAGATCCTTGTAGCATTCTTATCCTAAATTTATGACTGTGCCTCAGGTTCCGTGTCGGATTTCAAACCCTAGCCATCGTTTGGCCCGAAAATACCGATTTTGGCCTATTATTATCGGGTGGTACGAAAATCGCCCGAAAAGTCCAGATGAAATCAACGACCACGAGATCCTTGTAGCATTCTTTTCCTAAATTTATAACTGTGTATTTGGTTCCGTGTCGAATTTAAAATCCTAGCCAGTGTCTGGCCCGAAAATACCGATTTTCGGCCCATTTTTGTCGGGTTGTACGAAAATCGCCCGAAAAGTCCAAATGAAATCGACAACCGCGAGATCCTTGTAGCATTGTTCTCCTAAATTTATGACTGTGTCTCGGGTTCCGTGTCGGATTTTAAACCCTAGCCATCGTCTGGACCGAAAATACCGATTTCAGCCCATTTTTGTTGGGTGGTACGAAAATCGCCCAAAAAGTCCAGATGAAATCGACAACCGCGAGATCCTTGTAGCATTCATCTCCTAAATTTATAACTTTGCCTCGGGTTCCGTGTCGAACTTCAAACCCTAGCCATCGTCTGGCCCAAAAATATGGATTTCGGCCCATTTTTGTCAGGTGGTACGAAAATCGCTCGGAAACTCCACATGAAATCGACGACCGCGAGATACTTGTAGCATTCTTCTCCTAAAGTTATGACTCTGTCTCGGATTCCGTGTAGGATTTCAAACCCTAGCCATCGTATGGCCCGAAATTACCGATTTCGGCCCATTTTTGTCGGGTGGTACGAAAATCGCCCAAAAAGTCCGGATGAAATCGCAACCGCGAGATCCTTGTAGCATTCTTCTCCTAAGTTTATGACTGTGTCTCGGGTTCCGTGTCGGATTTCAAACCCTAGCCATCGTTTGGCCCGAAAATACTGATTTCGGCCCATTTTTGTCGGGTTGTACGAAAATCGCCCGAAAAGTGCAGATGAAATCGACGACCGCGAGATCCTTGTAGCATTCTTCTCCTAAATTTATGACTGTGTCTTGGGTTCCGTGTCGGATTTCAAACCCTTGCCATCGTCTGGCCTGAAAATACCGATTTCGGCCCATTTTTGTCGGGTGATACGAAAATCGCCCGAAAAGTCTAGATGAAATTGACGACCGCGAGATCCTTGTAGCATTCTTCTCCTAAATTTAGGACTCTGTCCCGGGTTCCGTATCGGATTTAAAATCCTAGCAATCGATTGGCCCGAAAATACCGATTTCGGCCCATTTTTGTCGGGCGGTACGAAAATTGCCCAAAAAGTCGAGATGAAATCGACGACCGGGAGATCCTTGTAGCATTCTTATCCTAAATTTATGACTGTGCCTCAGGTTCCGTGTCGGATTTCAAACCCTAGCCATTGTTTGGCCCGAAAATACCGATTTTGGCCTATTATTATCGGGTGGTACGAAAATCGCCCGAAAAGTCCAGATGAAATCGACGACCACGAGATCCTTGTAGCATTCTTTTCCTAAATTTATAACTGTGTATTTGGTTCCGTGTCGAATTTCAAATCCTAGCCAGTGTCTGGCCCGAAAATACCGATTTTCGGCCCATTTTTGTCGGGTTGTACGAAAATCGCCCGAAAAGTCCAAATGAAATCGACAACCGCGAGATCCTTGTAGCATTGTTCTCCTAAATTTATGATTGTGTCTCGGGTTCCGTGTCAGATTTTAAACCCTAGCCATCGTCTGGACCGAAAATACCGATTTCAGCCCATTTTTGTTGGGTTGTACGAAAATCGCCCGAAAAGTCCAGATGAAATCGACAACCGCGAGATACTTGTAGCATTCTTCTCCTAAATTTATAACTTTGCCTCGGGTTCCGTGTCGAACTTCAAACCCTAGCCATCGTCTGGCCCAAAAATATGGATTTCGGCCCATTTTTGTCAGATGGTAGGAAAATCGCTCGGAAAGTCCAGATGAAATCGACGACCGCGAGATACTTGTAGCATTCTTCTCCTAAAGTTATGACTCTGTCTCGGGTTCCGTGTCGGATTTCAAACCCTAGCCATCGTATGGCCTGAAATTACCGATTTCGGCCCATTTTTGTCGGATGGTACGAAAATCGCCCGAAAAGTCCTGATGAAATCGACGACAGCGAGATCCTTGTAGCATTCTTCTCCTAAAGTTATGACTATGTCTCGGGTTCCGTGTCGGATTTCAAACCCTAGCCATCGTCTGGCCCGAAAATACCGATTTCGGCCCATTTTTGTCGGGTGGTGTGAAAATCGCCCGAAAAGTGCAGATGAAATCGACGACCGCGAGATCCTTGTAGAATTCTTTTCCTAAATTGATAACTTTGCCTCGGGTTCTGTGTCGGATTTCAAACCCTAGCCATCGTCTAGCACGAAAATACCGACTTCTGCCCATTTTTGTCGGGTGGTACGAAAATCGCCCGAAAAGTCCAGATGAAATCGACGACCGCGAGATTCTTGTAGCATTCTTCTCCTAAATTTATAACTGTGCCTCGGGTTCCGTGACGGATTTCAAACCCTAGAGATCTTATGGCCCGAAAATACCAATTTCGGCCCATTTTTGTCGGGTGGTACGAAAATCGCCCGAAAAAACCAGATGAAATCGACGACCGCGAGATCCATGTAGCATTATTCTCCTAAATTTATGACTGTGTCTCGGGTTCCGTGTCGAATTTCAAACCCTAGCCAGTGTCTAGCCCGAAAATACCGATTTCGGCCCATTTTTGTCGGGTGGTATGAAAATCGCCCGAAAAGTCCAGATGAAATCGACGATCGCGAGGTCCTTGTAGCATTCTTCTCCTAAATTTATGACTCTGTCCCGGGTTCCGTATCGGATTTCAAACCCTAGCCATCGATTGGCTCGAAAATACCGATTTCGGCCCATTTTTGTCGGGCGGTACGAAAATTGCACGAAAAGTTTAGATGAAATCGACGACCGCAAGATCCTTGTAGCATTCTTATCCTAAATTTATGACTGTGCCTCAGGTTCCGTGTCGGATTTCAAACCCTAGCCATCGTTTGGCCCAAAAATACTGATGTTGGCCCATTATTATCGGGTGGAACGAAAATCGCCCGAAAAGTCCAGATGAAATCGACGACCGCGAGATCCTTGTAGCATTCTTTTCCTAAATTTATAACTGTGTCTTTGGTTCCGTGTCGAATTTCAAACCCTAGCCAGTGTGTGGCTTGAAAATACCGATTTTCGGCCCATTTTTGTCGGGTTGTACGAAAATCGCCCGAAAAGTCCAAATGAAATCGACAACCGAAAGATCCTTGTAGCATTGTTCTCCTAAATTTATGACTGTGTCTCGGGTTCCGTGTCGGACTTTAAACCCTAGCCATCGTCTGGCCCAAAAATAAGGATTTCAGCCCATTTTTGTCGGGTGGTACGAAAATCGCCCGGAAAGTCCAGATGAAATCTACGACCGCGAGATACTTGTAGCATTCTTCTCCTAAATTTATGACTCTGTCTCGGGTTCCGTGTTGGATTTCAAACCCTAGCCATCGTATGGCCCGAAATTAACGATTTCGGCCCATTTTTGTCGGGTGGTACGAAAATCGCCCGAAAAGTCCAGATGAATTCGACGGACGCGAGATCCTTGTAGCATTCTTCTCCAAAATTTATGATTGTGTCTCGGGTTCCGTGTCAGATTTCAAACCCTAGCCATCGTTTGGCCCGAAAATACCGATTTCGGCCCATTTTTGTCGGGTGGTATGAAAATCGCCTGAAAAGTCCAGATGAAATCGACGACCGCGAGATCCTTGTAGAATTCTTCTCCTAAATTGATAATTGTGCCTCGGGTTCTGTGTCGGATTTCAAACCCTAGCCATCGTCAAGCCCGAAAATACCGACTTCGGCCCATTTTTGTCGGGTGGTACGAAAATCGCCCGAAAAGTCCAGATGAAATCGACGACTGCGAGATCCTTGTAGCATTCTTCTCCTATGTTTATGACTCTGTTCCGAGTTCCGTGTCGGATTTCAAACCCTAGCCATCGATTGGCCCGAAAATACCGATTTCGGACTATTTTTGTCGGGCGGTACGAAAATTGCCCAAAAAGTCCAGATGAAATCGACGACTGCGAGATCCATGTAGCATTCTTCTCCTAAGTTTATGGCTGTGCCTCGGGTTCCGTGTCGGATTTCAAATCCTAGCCATCGTATGGCCCAAAAATACCGATTTCGGCCCATTTTTGTCGGGTGGTAGGAAAATCGCCCGAAAAAACCAGATGAAATCGACGACCGCGAGATCCTTGTAGCATTCTTTTCCTAAATTTGTAATTGTGTCTCTTGTTTCGTGTCGAATTTCAAACCCTAGCCAGTGTCTAGCCCGAAAATACCATTTTCGCCCCATTTTATCGGGTGGTACGAAAATCGCCTGAAAAGTCCATATGAAATCGACGACCGCGAGATCCTTGTAGCATTCTTCTCCTATGTTTATGACTGTGTCTCGGGTTCTGTGTCGGATTTCAAACCCTAGCCATTGTCTGGCCCGAAAATACCGATTTCGGCATATTTTTGTCGGGTGGTACGAAAAATCGCCCGAAAATCCAGATGAAATCGACGACCGCGAGATCCTTGTAGCATTCTTTTCCTAAATTTGTAATTGTGTCTCTTGTTTCGTGTCGAATTTCAAACCCTAGCCATCGTTTGGCCTGAAAATACTGATTTTGGCCCATTTTTGTCGGGTGGAACAAAAATCGCCCGAAAAGTCCAGATGAAATCGACGACCGGGAGATCCTTGTAGCATTCTTCTCCTAAATTTATGACTGTGTCACGGGTTCCGTGTCGGATTTCAAACCCTAGCCATCGTTTGGCCCGAAAATACCGATTTCGGCCCATTTTTGTCGGGTGGTACGAAAATCGCCCGAAAAGTCCAGATGAAATCGACGACCGCGACCGCGAGATCCTTGTAGCATTCTTCTCCTAAATTTATGACTGTGTCTTGGGTTCCGTGTCGGATTTCAAACCCTAGCCATCATCTGGGCCGAAAATACCGATTTTGGCCCATTTTTGTCGGGTGGTACGAAAATCGCCCGAAAAGTCCAGATGAAATCGACGACCGCGAGATCCTTGTAGCATTCTTCTCCTAAATTTATGACTGTGTTTCGGGTTCCGTGTCGGATTTCAAACCCTAGCCATCGTTTGGCCTGAAAACACCAATTTTGGCCCATTGTTGTCGGGTGGAACAAAAATCACCCGAAAAGTCCAGATGAAATCGACGACCGCGAGATCCTTGTACCATTCTTCTCCTAAATTTATGACTATGTCTCGGTTCCGTGTCGGATTTCAAACCCTAGCCATCGTCTGGCCCAAAAATACCGATTTCGGCCAATTTTTATAGGGTGGTACGAAAATCGCCCGAAAAATCCATATAAAATCGACAACCGCGAGATCATTGTAGCATTCTTCTCCTAAGTTTATGATTGTGTTTCGGGTTCTGTGTCGGATTTTAGACCCTAGCCATCGTCTGGCCCGAAAATACCGATTTCGGCCCATTTTTGTCGTGTGGTACGAAAATCGACCGAAAAGTCAAGATGAAATCGACGACCGCGAGATCCTTGTAGCATTCTTTTCCTAAATTTGTAATTGTGTCTCTTGTTTTGTGTCGAATTTAAAACCCTAGCTATCGTCTGGCCTGAAAATACTGATTTTGACCCATTTTTGTCGAGTGGAACAAAACTCGCCCGAAAAGTCCAGATGAAATCGACGACCGCAAGATCCTTGTAGCATTCTTCTCCTAAATTTATGACTGTGTCTCGGGTTCCGTGTCGGATTTCAAACCCTAGCCACCGTTTGGCCCGAAAATAACGATTTCGGCCCATTTTTGTCGGGTGGTACGAAAATCGCCCGAAAAGTCCAGATGAAATCGACGACCGCGAGATCCTTGTAGCATTCTTCTCCTAAATTTATGACTGTGTCTCGGGTTCTGTGTCGGATTTCAAACCCTAGCCATCGTCTGGCCCGAAAATACCGATTTCGGCCCATTTTTGTCGGGTGGTATGAAAATGCCCGAAAATTCCAGATGAAATCGACGACCGCGAGATCTTTGTAGCATTCTTCTCCTAAATTTATGACTCTATCCCGGGTTCCATATCGGATTTCAAACCCTAGCCATCGATTGGCCCGAAAATACCGATTTCGGCCCAATTTTGTCGGGCGGTACGAAAATTGCCCGAAAAGTCCATATGAAATCGACGACCGCGAGATCCTTGTAGCATTCTTATCCTAAATTTATGACTGTGCCTCAGATTCCGTGTCGGATTTAAAACCCTAGCCATCGTTTGGCCCGAAAATACCGATTTTGGCCCATTATTATCGGGTGGTACGAAAATCGCCCGAAAAGTCCAGATGAAATCGACGACCGCGAGATCCTTGTAGCATTCTTTTCCTAAATTTATAACTGTGTCTTTGGTTCCGTGTCGAATTTCAAACCCTAGCCAGTGTGTGGCCCGAAAATACCGATTTTCGGCCCATTTTTGTCGGGTTGTACGAAAATCGCCCGAAAAGTCCAAATGAAATCGACAACCGCGAGATCCTTGTAGCATTCTTCTCCTAAATTTATGACTTTGCCTCGGGTTCCGTGTCAGACTTCAAACCCTATCCATCGTGAGGCCCAAAAATATGGATTTCGACCCATTTTTGTCGAGTGGTACGAAAATTGCCTAGAAAGTTCAGATGAAATCGACGACCGCGAGATACTTGTAGCATTCTTCTCCTAAAGTTATGACTCTGTCTCGGGTTCCGTGTCGGATTTAAAATCCTAGCCATTGTATGGCCCGAAATTACCGATTTCGCCCATTTTTGTCGAGTGGTACGAAAATCGCCCGAAAAGTCCAAATGAAATCGACCACCGCGAGATCCTTGTAGCATTCTTCTCCTAAAGTTATGACTCTGTCTCGGGTTCCGTGTCGGATTTCAAACCCTAGCCATCGTTTGGCCCGAAAATACTGATTTCGGCCCCTTTTTGTCGGGTGGTATGAAAATCGCCCGAAAAGTCCAGATGAAATCGACGACCGCGAGATCCTTGTAGAATTCTTTTCCTAAATTGATAAATGTGCCTCGGGTTCTGTGTCGGATTTCAAACCCTAGCCATCGTCTAGCCCGAAAATACCGACTTCGGCCCATTTTTGTCGGGTGGTACGAAAATCGCCCGAAAAGTCCAGATGAAATCGACGACCGCGAGATCCTTGTAGCATTCTTCTCCTAAGTTTATGACTCTGTCCCGGGTTCCGTGTCGGATTTCAAACCCTAGCCATCGATTGGCCCGAAAATACCGATTTCGGACTATTTTTGTCGGGCGGTATGAAAATTGCCCAAAAAGTCCAGATGAAATCGACGACCGCGAGATCCTTGTAGCATTCTTCTCCTAAATTTATAACTGTGGCTCGGGTTCCGTGTCGGATTTCAAACCCTAGCCATCTTATAGCCCGAAAATACCAATTTCGGCCCATTTTTGTCGGGTGGTACGGTAATCGCCCGAAAAAACCAGATGAAATCGACGACCGCGAGATCCTTGTAGCATTATTCTCCTAAATTTATGACTGTGTCTCGGGTTCCGTGTCGGATTTCTAACCCTAACCAGTGTCTAGCCTGAAAATACCGATTTCGGCCCATTTTTGTAGGGTGGTACGAAAATCGCCCAAAAAGTCCATATGAAATCGACGACCGCGAGATCCTTGTAGCATTCTTCTCCTAAATTTATGACTGTGTCTCGGGTTCTGTGTCGGATTGCAAACCCTAGCCATCGTCTGGCCCGAAAATACCGATTTCGGCCCATTTTTGTCGGGTGGTATGAAAATGCCCGAAAATTCCAGATGAAATCGATGACCGCGAGATCTTTGTAGCATTCTTCTCCTAAATTTATGACTCTATCCCGGGTTCCATATCGGATTTCAAACCCTAGCCATCGATTGGCCCGAAAATACCGATTTCGGCCCAATTTTGTCGGGCGGTACGAAAATTGCCCGAAAAGTCCATATGAAATCGACGACCGCGAGATCCTTGTAGCATTCTTATCCTAAATTTATGACTGTGCCTCAGATTCCGTGTCGGATTTAAAACCCTAGCCATCGTTTGGCCCGAAAATACCGATTTTGGCCCATTATTATCGGGTGGTACGAAAATCGCCCGAAAAGTCCAGATGAAATCGACGACCGCGAGATCCTTGTAGCATTCTTTTCCTAAATTTATAACTGTGTCTTTGGTTCCGTGTCGAATTTCAAACCCTAGCCAGTGTGTGGCCCGAAAATACCGATTTTCGGCCCATTTTTGTCGGGTTGTACGAAAATCGCCCGAAAAGTCCAAATGAAATCGACAACCGCGAGATCCTTGTAGCATTCTTCTCCTAAATTTATGACTTTGCCTCGGGTTCCGTGTCAGACTTCAAACCCTATCCATCGTGAGGCCCAAAAATATGGATTTCGACCCATTTTTGTCGAGTGGTACGAAAATTGCCTAGAAAGTTCAGATGAAATCGACGACCGCGAGATACTTGTAGCATTCTTCTCCTAAAGTTATGACTCTGTCTCGGGTTCCGTGTCGGATTTAAAATCCTAGCCATTGTATGGCCCGAAATTACCGATTTCGCCCATTTTTGTCGAGTGGTACGAAAATCGCCCGAAAAGTCCAAATGAAATCGACCACCGCGAGATCCTTGTAGCATTCTTCTCCTAAAGTTATGACTCTGTCTCGGGTTCCGTGTCGGATTTCAAACCCTAGCCATCGTTTGGCCCGAAAATACTAATTTCGGCCCATTTTTGTCGGGTGGTATGAAAATCGCCCGAAAAGTCCAGATGAAATCGACGACCGCGAGATCCTTGTAGAATTCTTTTCCTAAATTGATAAATGTGCCTCGAGTTCTGTGTCGGATTTCAAACCCTAGCCATCGTCTAGCCCGAAAATACCGACTTCGGCCCATTTTTGTCGGGTGGTACGAAAATCGCCCGAAAAGTCCAGATGAAATCGACGACCGCGAGATCCTTGTAGCATTCTTCTCCTAAGTTTATGACTCTGTCCCAGGTTCCATGTCGGATTTCAAACCCTAGCCATCGATTGGCCCGAAAATACCGATTTCGGACTATTTTTGTCGGGCGGTATGAAAATTGCCCAAAAAGTCCAGATGAAATCGACGACCGCGAGATCCTTGTAGCATTCTTCTCCTAAATTTATAACTGTGGCTCGGGTTCCGTGTCGGATTTCAAACCCTAGCCATCTTATAGCCCGAAAATACCAATTTCGGCCCATTTTTGTCGGGTGGTACGGTAATCGCCCGAAAAAACCAGATGAAATCGACGACCGCGAGATCCTTGTAGCATTATTCTCCTAAATTTATGACTGTGTCTCGGGTTCCGTGTCGGATTTCTAACCCTAACCAGTGTCTAGCCTGAAAATACCGATTTCGGCCCATTTTTGTAGGGTGGTACGAAAATCGCCCAAAAAGTCCATATGAAATCGACGACCGCGAGATCCTTGTAGCATTCTTCTCCTATGTTTATGATTGTGTCTCGGGTTCCGTGTCGAATTTCAAACCCTAGCCAGTGTGTGGCCCGAAAATACTGATTTTCGGCCCATTTTTGTCGGGTTGTACGAAAATCGCCCAAAAAGTCCAAATGAAATCGACAACCGCTAGATCCTTGTAGCATTCTTCTCCTAAATTTATGACTTAGCCTCGGGTTCCGTGTCGGACTTCAAACCCTATCCATCGTGAGGCCCAAAAATATGGATTTCGGCCCATTTTTGTCGAGTGGTACGAAAATTGCCTGGAAAGTTCAGATGAAATCGACGACCGCGAGATACTTGTAGCATTCTTCTCCTAAAGTTATGACTCTGTCTCGGGTTCCGTGTCGGATTTAAAATCCTAGCCATCGTATGGCCCGAAATTACCGATTTCGCCCATTTTTGTCGAGTGGTACGAAAATCGCCCGAAAAGTCCAAATGAAATCGACCACCGCGAGATCCTTGTAGCATTCTTCTCCTAAGTTTATGACTCTGTCCCGGGTTCCGTGTCGGATTTCAAACCCTAGCCATCGATTGGCCCGAAAATACCGATTTCGGACTATTTTTGTCGGACGGTACGAAAATTGCCCAAAAAGTCCAGATGAAATCGACGACCGCGAGATCCTTGTAGCATTCTTCTCCTAAATTTATAACTGTGCCTCGGGTTCCGTGTCGGATTTCAAACCCTAGCCATCTTATAGCCCGAAAATACCAATTTCGGCCCATTTTTGTCGGGTGGTACGGTAATCGCCCGAAAAAACCAGATGAAATCGACGACCGCGAGATCCTTGTAGCATTATTCTCCTAAATTTATGACTGTGTCTCGGGTTCCGTGTCGGATTTCTAACCCTAACCAGTGTCTAGCCTGAAAATACCGATTTCGGCCCATTTTTGTAGGGTGGTACGAAAATCGCCCAAAAAGTCCATATGAAATCGACGACCGCGAGATCCTTGTAGCATTCTTCTCCTAAATTTATGACTGTGTCTCGGGTTCTGTGTCGGATTGCAAACCCTAGCCATCGTCTGGCCCGAAAATACCGATTTCGGCCCATTTTTGTCGGGTGGTATGAAAATGCCCGAAAATTCCAGATGAAATCGATGACCGCGAGATCTTTGTAGCATTCTTCTCCTAAATTTATGACTCTATCCCGGGTTCCATATCGGATTTCAAACCCTAGCCATCGATTGGCCCGAAAATACCGATTTCGGCCCAATTTTGTCGGGCGGTACGAAAATTGCCCGAAAAGTCCATATGAAATCGACGACCGCGAGATCCTTGTAGCATTCTTCTCCTAAATTTATAACTGTGGCTCGGGTTCCGTGTCGGATTTCAAACCCTAGCCATCTTATAGCCCGAAAATACCAATTTCGGCCCATTTTTGTCGGGTGGTACGGTAATCGCCCGAAAAAACCAGATGAAATCGACGACCGCGAGATCCTTGTAGCATTATTCTCCTAAATTTATGACTGTGTCTCGGGTTCCGTGTCGGATTTCTAACCCTAACCAGTGTCTAGCCTGAAAATACCGATTTCGGCCCATTTTTGTAGGGTGGTACGAAAATCGCCCAAAAAGTCCATATGAAATCGACGACCGCGAGATCCTTGTAGCATTCTTCTCCTATGTTTATGATTGTGTCTCGGGTTCCGTGTCGAATTTCAAACCCTAGCCAGTGTGTGGCCCGAAAATACTGATTTTCGGCCCATTTTTGTCGGGTTGTACGAAAATCGCCCAAAAAGTCCAAATGAAATCGACAACCGCTAGATCCTTGTAGCATTCTTCTCCTAAATTTATGACTTAGCCTCGGGTTCCGTGTCGGACTTCAAACCCTATCCATCGTGAGGCCCAAAAATATGGATTTCGGCCCATTTTTGTCGAGTGGTACGAAAATTGCCTGGAAAGTTCAGATGAAATCGACGACCGCGAGATACTTGTAGCATTCTTCTCCTAAAGTTATGACTCTGTCTCGGGTTCCGTGTCGGATTTAAAATCCTAGCCATCGTATGGCCCGAAATTACCGATTTCGCCCATTTTTGTCGAGTGGTACGAAAATCGCCCGAAAAGTCCAAATGAAATCGACCACCGCGAGATCCTTGTAGCATTCTTCTCCTAAAGTTATGACTCTGTCTCGGGTTCCGTGTCGGATTTCAAACCCTAGCCATCGTTTGGCCCGAAAATACTAATTTCGGCCCATTTTTGTCGGGTGGTATGAAAATCGCCCGAAAAGTCCAGATGAAATCGACGACCGCGAGATCCTTGTAGAATTCTTTTCCTAAATTGATAAATGTGCCTCGAGTTCTGTGTCGGATTTCAAACCCTAGCCATCGTCTAGCCCGAAAATACCGACTTCGGCCCATTTTTGTCGGGTGGTACGAAAATCGCCCGAAAAGTCCAGATGAAATCGACGACCGCGAGATCCTTGTAGCATTCTTCTCCTAAGTTTATGACTCTGTCCCGGGTTCCATGTCGGATTTCAAACCCTAGCCATCGATTGGCCCGAAAATACCGATTTCGGACTATTTTTGTCGGGCGGTATGAAAATTGCCCAAAAAGTCCAGATGAAATCGACGACCGCGAGATCCTTGTAGCATTCTTCTCCTAAATTTATAACTGTGGCTCGGGTTCCGTGTCGGATTTCAAACCCTAGCCATCTTATAGCCCGAAAATACCAATTTCGGCCCATTTTTGTCCGGTGGTACGGTAATCGCCCGAAAAAACCAGATGAAATCGACGACCGCGAGATCCTTGTAGCATTATTCTCCTAAATTTATGACTGTGTCTCGGGTTCCGTGTCGGATTTCTAACCCTAACCAATGTCTAGCCTGAAAATACCGATTTCGGCCCATTTTTGTAGGGTGGTACGAAAATCGCCCAAAAAGTCCATATGAAATCGACGACCGCGAGATCCTTGTAGCATTCTTCTCCTATGTTTATGATTGTGTCTCGGGTTCTGTGTCGGATTTCAAAGCCTAGCCATCGACTGGTCCGAAAATACCGATTTCGGCCCATTTTTGTCGTGTAGTACGAAAATCGCCCAAAAAGTCCAGATGAAATCGACGACCGCGAGATCCTTGTAGCATTCTTCTCCTAAGTTTATGACTCTGTCCCGGGTTCCTTATCAGATTTCAAACCCTAGCCATCGATTGGCTCGAAAATACCGATTTCGGCCCATTTTTGTCGGGCGGTACGAAAATTGCCCGAAAAGTCCAGATCAAATCGACGACCGCGAGATCCTTGTAGCATTCTTATCCTAAATTTATGACTGTGCCTCAGGTTCCGTGTCGGATTTCAAACCCTAGCCATCGTTTGGCCCGAAAATACCGATTTTGGCCCATTATTATCGGGTGGTACGAAAATCGCCCGAAAAGTCCAGATGAAATCGACGACTGCGAGATCCTTGTAGCATTCTTTTCTTAAATTTATAATTGTGTCTTTCGTTCCGTGTCAAATTTCAAACCCTAGCCATTTTCTGGCCCGAAAATACCTGATTCTCATACTATTGGTGACATTTTGAAATCACTATTGAACTTGATTCTCATACTATTGGTGACATTTTGAAAATACCTGATTTCGGCCAGAAACTCAGTCCGACTAATTTATGCAAATGGCATAATATCTCGAAACATGATGCTTATGCGGCTCTGTGTCGCTTTGACAAACAAACCATTGAACGCAAGCAACTTCAGGCTAGCTCCACCTTTGCAAGACAAAGATTTAGTGTTGGAAACTTAACTGTCGACTTTCGTCTGCTTCATTACTTCTTAAGTTACATTTTGGTTCCTAAGGCCGGTAACTATTCTCAACTTTCTGAGTTTGAACTTCAGATTCTATACTTCATGAATGACGGTCTTCCTCTTAACTGGGCATATTTTGTTAAGTCAATCATGTTTGTATTCCGTGAAGCTATTGGATTGCCCTATGCTAAGGAAGTTTCTCGCATACTTGAACATTTTGGGGTGGATTTTTCTGAGGAGGTTGTGTATACCGTCACTAAGGATAATCTGCTAGATTTGGGTGTTCTTCCTAGCATGAAAATCGTTTGGAGTGAACCGCTGCAAAAATACATCCATCAGAGTGATATCGGTCAGACATCTGCTAGTGCTCCTACAGATGATGCTGCTGACGATCCTGCCTCTGATGATGATCAGGTTTCTAACCGAATGATTATGGCTAAACTTGATTCTCTTCAGACCTGCTTCTCAGGATTTACCGCTTCGGTTGATGCTCGCTTCCAAGCTATCGAATCCACCATCGCTACCAATCACGACAGCCTGGTCCACGAGATCTGTATCATCGCTGATAAAATTGATCACCTCCATTTACCTCCGGATCGTCGCTGATTTGTATTTCGTTTCCTAGGACTAGTTCGCTTTTTGTGATACTAGGATTGCTTTTCCTACTATTTTTCTTCATGTAATCGTTGCTTCCTGTAATCGTTGTCTGACTTTTATGACTTTATGATTGTATGACTTTATGACTCTATGACTTTTATGACTTTCTTTGATTGCTTATCTCCAATGTGATCTGTCTTGATTTATGTTATGTTAAATCTCTTACTTTCCTATTACTGGTATTCTTCTTTTTGATCATGTCAAAAGGGGGAGAAATTTTGTGTATATTCTGTTGTATTTTGTTGCTTGTTGTTGTCCGTTAAAATTTAAATGTAGGTACACAACACATATTCCCTTCCTCCTCCGACACAGATGTTTGCATATATTACGGGGGAGTATACTACGCCTACATTACGGGGGAGTCGTCAAAAACAACAGCTGGTTTTGTCATAATCAAAAAGGGGAAGAATGTAAAAATACGTTTTTGATTATACACAAAGACCAATGGTGACACAGCAACAAAAAGAAGAATTCCTCCAATTCATTTTCAAACATCCCTTGATGAAATTACAAATAAATAGATGAAATAAAGGTAAAATAATTCAAGTCATAAATCAAATACAAGAGAACCTTAATTACTTTGCATATGCATAAACAATATTTTCAAAAGTCCAAAATAATATTTTCAAAATGTTAGAATCTTTATTTTTGACTAAAAGTAATACTGTAATCGAATACAACCAAGGTGTATTCGAATACAGATAAAACATGGCTAAGTTAGAGAGTTGGCCATCTCATCTGTATTCGACTACACAGTGAAAGATTTGAATAATTTTTAACGTTGCAGCAAGTTGTATTCGAATACAGATATCTTGTAGTCGAATACAAGATAAAACATGGCTAAGTCAGAGAGTTGGCCATCTCATCTGTATTCGACTACACAGTGAAATGTTTGAATAATTTTTAACGTTGCAGTAAGCTGTATTCGAATACAGAAATCTTGTAGTCGAATACAACTGAAAGCAATGCAATTTTTCAGCTTTGAATTCAATTTTAAACATTACAATTCTTTCTCAAACCTCCTGAATCAAAGGCCACGAGTCTAAAGAGTTGTTTGAGGACTATAAATAGGTTATAACTTTATTTTCAAATTACCAATTCAAATTACACAATTTCAAAGACTTTGAACTAAATTTTCTAAATTTTTCTAAGTCTTTTTCAGAAATTCAAGTACCTGCATATCATTTTCATATCCTTAAGGTTCTCAAAAGTACTTGAATAAATCATGAATTATTCTACCTCCTTTCTATTCCTATATCCTTATCAAAACAACAAGTGTTTGTAAAAGAAAGTTGTACTTTCTTTAAGTGCTGTATCTAAGATAGTAGTGTTCTATCTTTGAAAGTTTGTTGGAAGATTGTAGCCAAGGTCCCAGGGTGAGGACTTGTACATATTCTGACAGATAGTGAAGAAAATCTCTTGTGGTGAGCAAGAGGACTGGACGTACCCTTGGTTATTAGGGGAACCAGGATAAATTCGCAGTGTTCATTTACTTACTATTGTTTATTTCTTCATCTATCAACATTGAACGCAAAAATCAATCATTATAATTCTAAAAACGATCAAAATAACCAAACACCTAATTCACCCCCCCCC
>JBBPBP010009777.1:1819191-1894771 GCA_037974735.1 Cicer chorassanicum
AGAATGTAAAAATACGTTTTTGATTATACACAAAGACCAATGGTGACACAGCAACAAAAAGAAGAATTCCTCCAATTCATTTTCAAACATCCCTTGATGAAATTACAAATAAATAGATGAAATAAAGGTAAAATAATTCAAGTCATAAATCAAATACAAGAGAACCTTAATTACTTTGCATATGCATAAACAATATTTTCAAAAGTCCAAAATAATATTTTCAAAATGTTAGAATCTTTATTTTTGACTAAAAGTAATACTGTAATCGAATACAACCAAGGTGTATTCGAATACAGATAAAACATGGCTAAGTCAGAGAGTTGGCCATCTCATCTGTATTCGACTACACAGTGAAATGTTTGAATAATTTTTAACGTTGCAGCAAGTTGTATTCGAATACAGATATCTTGTAGTCGAATACAAGATAAAACATGGCTAAGTCAGAGAGTTGGCCATCTCATCTGTATTCGACTACACAGTGAAATGTTTGAATAATTTTTAACGTTGCAGCAAGCTGTATTCGAATACAGAAATCTGGTAGTCGAATACAACTGGAAGCAATGCAATTTTTCAGCTTTGAATTCAATTTAAAACATTACAATTCTTTCTCAAACCTCTTGGATCAAAGGCCACGAATCTAAAGAGATGTTTGAGGACTATAAATAGGTCATAACTTCATATTCAAATTACCAATTCAAATTACACAATTTCAAAGACTTTGAACTAAATTTTCTAAATTTTTCTAAGTCTTTTTCAGAAATTCAAGTACCTGCATATCATTTTCATATCCTTAAGGTTCTCAAAAGTACTTGAATAAATCTTGAATTATTCTACCTCCTTTCTATTCCTATATCCTTATCAAAACAACAAGTGTTTGTAAAAGAAAGTTGTACTTTCTTTAAGTGCTGTATCTAAGATAGTAGTGTTCTATCTTTGAAAGTTTGTTAGAAGATTGTAGCCAAGGTCCCAGGGTGAGGACTTGTACATATTCTGACAGATAGTGAAGAAAATCTCTTGTGGTGAGCAAGAGGACTGGACGTACCCTTGGTGATTAGGGGAACCAGGATAAATCTGTTGTGTTCTTTACATTACTGCCATTTACATTATCTTTTACTATCCATAAGCGCAAAAATCAATCACTATAATTCTAAAAACAATCAAAATAACCAAACACCTAATTCACCCCCCCCCCCTCTTAGGTGCACATCTGATCTTACAATTGGTATCAGAGCAGGTTCAAGGTAACTTACTCCTCGATCAATAACTAATGGCTTCCGCACTACCAGTTTTCAGAGACGGTGGCAGCAGTAACAAACCACCATGTTTCGTCGGTGAACACTACGATTTCTGGAAAATCCGCATGCAAGCATATCTTGAGGCACAAGGAGACGAAATATGGGATGCTGTCGAAAATGGTCCATACATTCCAACAACAGTCATCAACAACAAAGAAGAAATTAAAATAAAGAATTCTTAGACCGATGACGATAAAAGAAAAGTGCTATTCGATAAAAAGGCTAAAAACATTCTACAATCAGCACTTGGTATGGATGAATTCTTCCGCATATCTCACTGTAAAACAGCCAAGGAAATATGGGACACATTGGAAGTAACCCATGAAGGCACCATAGAGGTAAAAAGATCCAAACTAAATACACTTTCTCAAGAATATGAATTGTTTCGTATGCAGCCTGGAGAAACCATACTAGACATGCAGAAACGATTCTCCCACTTGACAAATCATTTGACAGCCCTCGGAAAGGTCTTCTCCAACGATGAATTGAATCTGAAAGTATTACGATCACTAACGAGGGCATGGCAACCAAAGGTGACTGCGATATCAGAAAAGAAGAGTTTGTCCAAAATGTCACTTTCTGCATTATTTGGCAAACTACAAGAACATGAAATAGAACTTGGACGATTAGAGCAAAATGAAACCCAAGAAAAGAAAGGCAAAAATATTGCTCTAAAGACCGAATCAAAGGAAGTAGTCAAAGAAGAAATTTCTGATGACGACGAAAACATCAACCTCCTTGTCAAGAAATTCGACAAATTTCTTAAAAATAACAGAAGTTTCAAGAAGAAGAACTTCAGAAAGAAAGATAGCACGACTAATCAAAACTTCACATGCTTTGAATGTGGAAAACAAGGACATATTAAAGCAGACTGTCCAGATCTCATCAAAAAGAATGCCGGTAAAAGAAAAGACTTCAAGAAAGCATATATAGCATGGGAAGATAACGACATAAGTTCAACATTAGAAACTGAAAGTGATGAATGCGCAAATGTTGCACTAATGGCGTCACATCACTCCGATGACGAAGAGGTTAGTAACTCAAACAACCCTCTATATAATCATGAATTAGTTATAGAATACAATGAAGCACAAAATGCAATAAAAGAACTTCTTGCTGAATGTAAAAATTTGCTTAAACAAGTATCAACTCAAAAGAAAGAAATCTCATGTCTTAAAGAAAAAATTAATCTTATGGAAAAAGATGCTGAAAAATCTAAGCAGAATTCTACATGCAACAATTGTGATTCACTTTCATTTAAAATTGTTCAACTAAATAGAGTAATTGAAAGGTATGAAAAAGGACATATAGGATTAGAAAATGTTCTAAACATGCAAAGATATTCAAATGATAAAAGTGGTATTGGATTTTCTAAATTTGATAAACCAAGCACTAGTAAGACCATTTTTGTAAAATCAAGTACTCAAACAAATTTAAGAAACATGACAATTGTACAAAAAGAACATTCACATAAAGAAAAGGTTATTAACAACCATGTCAAGCATGACAACCATGTCAAGCATCTCCAACACTGTTTAAAACGCACGCAAACGTGGACCTCGCACCAAGCATGCAAGCTTGGGTCCTTCCAAGCGACACACAAAGAGCACCAGCGTCACGGATTTGTCTCGTCTTCTGCATTCTCCCGAAGAAATTACTCGGTTTCGCACACTTTACTCCGACAAAAGGCTCATCATTCCCAAATTCGGTACTTTAGACTCATTCTCTGCTTTTCAATTTCCTGATTTACTTAGGGCTCAACATGTTGAGGACTTTATTGCTTACAAAGGTCCGATATATCCTGATTTGGTTCGAGTCTTTTATTGTAATCTTCGTCGGGATGGCAAAATGTTAATTTCACGTGTCAAAGGAATCACTATTGAACTTGATTCTCATACTATTGGTGACATTTTGAAAATACCTGATTTCGGCCAGAAACTCAGTCCGACTAATTTATGCAAATGGCATAATATCTCGAAACATGATGCTTATGCGGCTCTGTGTCGCTTTGACAAACAAACCATAGAACGCAAACAACTTCAGGCTAGCTCCACCTTTGCAAGACAAAGATTTAGTGTTGGAAACTTAACTGTCGACTTTCGTCTGCTTCATTACTTCTTAAGTTACATTTTGGTTCCTAAGGCCGGTAAGTATTCTCAACTTTCTGAGTTTGAAATTCAGATTCTATACTTCATGAATGACGGTCTTCCTCTTAACTGGGCATATTTTGTTAAGTCAGTCATGTTTGTATCCCGTGAAGCTGTTGGATTGCCCTATGCTAAGGAAGTTTCTCGCATACTTGAACATTTTGGGGTGGATTTTTCTTAGGAGGTTGTGTATACCGTCACTAAGGATAATCTGCTAGATTTGGGTGTTCTTCCTAGCATGAAAATCGTTTGGAGTGAACCGCTGCAAAAATACATCCATCAGAGTGATATCGGTCAGACATCTGCTAGTGCTCCTACAGATGATGCTGCTGACGATCATGCCTCTGATGATGATCAGGTTTCTAACCGAATGATTATGGCTAAACTTGATTCTCTTCAGACCTGCTTCTTAGGATTTACCGCTTCGGTTGATGCTCGCTTCCAAGCTATCGAATCCACCATCGCTACCAATCACGACAGCCTGGTCCACGAGATCTGTATCATCGCTGATAAAATTGATCACCTCCATTTACCTCCGGATCGTCGCTGATTTGTATTTCGTTTCCTAGGACTAGTTCGCTTTTTGTGATACTAGGATTGCCTTTCCTACTATTTTTCTTCATGTAATCGTTGCTTGCTGTAATCGTTGTCTGACTTTTATGACTTTATGATTGTATGACTTTATGACTCTATGACTTTTATGACTTTCTTTGATTGCTTATCTCCAATGTGATCTGTCTTGATTTATGTTATGTTAAATCTCTTACTTTCCTATTACTGGTATTCTTCTTTTTGATCATGTCAAAAGGGGGAGAAATTTTGTGTATATTCTGTTGTATTTTGTTGCTTGTTGTTGTCTGTTAAAATTTAAATGTAGGTACACAACACATATTCCCTTCCTCCTCCGACACAGATGTTTGCATATATTACGGGGGAGTATACTACGCCTACATTACGGGGGAGTCGTCAAAAACAACAGCTGGTTTTGTCATAATCAAAAAGGGGGAGAATGTAAAAATACGTTTTTGATTATACACAAAGACCAATGGTGACACAGCAACAAAAAGAAGAATTCCTCCAATTCATTTTCAAACATCCCTTGATGAAATTACAAATAAATAGATGAAATAAAGGTAAAATAATTCAAGTCATAAATCAAATACAAGAGAACCTTAATTACTTTGCATATGCATAAACAATATTTTCAAAAGTCCAAAATAATATTTTCAAAATGTTAGAATCTTTATTTTTGACTAAAAGTAATACTGTAATCGAATACAACCAAGGTGTATTCGAATACAGATAAAACATGGCTAAGTCAGAGAGTTGGCCATCTCATCTGTATTCGACTACACAGTGAAAGATTTGAATAATTTTTAACGTTGCAGCAAGTTGTATTCGAATACAGATATCTTGTAGTCGAATACAAGATAAAACATGGCTAAGTCAGAGAGTTGGCCATCTCATCTGTATTCGACTACACAGTGAAATGTTTGAATAATTTTTAACGTTGCAGCAAGCTGTATTCGAATACAGAAATCTTGTAGTCGAATACAACTGAAAGCAATGCAATTTTTCAGCTTTGAATTCAATTTTAAACATTACAATTCTTTCTCAAACCTCTTGAATCAAAGGCCACGAGTCTAAAGAGTTGTTTGAGGACTATAAATAGGTTATAACTTCATTTTCAAATTACCAATTCAAATTACACAATTTCAAAGACTTTGAACTAAATTTTCTAAATTTTTCTAAGTCTTTTTCAGAAATTCAAGTACCTGCATATCATTTTCATATCCTTAAGGTTCTCAAAAGTACTTGAATAAATCTTGAATTATTCTACCTCCTTTCTATTCCTATATCCTTATCAAAACAACAAGTGTTTGTAAAAGAAAGTTGTACTTTCTTTAAGTGCTGTATCTAAGATAGTAGTGTTCTATCTTTGAAAGTTTGTTGGAAGATTGTAGCCAAGGTCCCAGGGTGAGGACTTGTACATATTCTGACAGATAGTGAAGAAAATCTCTTGTGGTGAGCAAGAGGACTGGACGTACCCTTGGTTATTAGGGGAACCAGGATAAATTCGCAGTGTTCATTTACTTACTATTGTTTATTTCTTCATCTATCAACATTGAACGCAAAAATCAATCATTATAATTCTAAAAACGATCAAAATAACCAAACACCTAATTCACCCCCCCCCCTCTTAGGTGCACATCTGATCTTACATTTGTAGCATTCAAACCCTAGCCATCGTTTGGCCCGAAAATACCGATTTCAGCCTATTTTTGTCGGGTGGTACGAAAATCGCCCGAAAAGTCCAGATGAAATCGACGACTGCGAGATCCTTGTAGCATTCTTCTCCTAAATTTATGACTGTGTCTCGGGTTCCGTGTCGGATTTCAAACCCTAGCCATCGTAATGCCCGAAAATACCGATTTCGGCCCATTTTTGTCGGGTGGTACGAAAATCGCCCGAAATGTCCAGATGAAATCGACGACCGCGAGATCCTTGTAGCATTCTTCTCCTAAATTTATGACTGTCCCGAGTTCCGTATCGGATTTCAAACCCTAGCCATCGATTGGCCCGAAAATACCGGTTTCGGCCCATTTTTGTCAGGTGGTACGAAAATTGCCCGAAAAGTCCATATGAAATCAACGACCGCGAGATCCTTGTAGAATTCTTATCCTAAATTTATGACTATGCCTCAGGTTCCGTGTCAGATTTCAAACCCTAGCCATCGTTTGGACCGAAAATACCGATTTTGGCCCATTATTATCGGGTGGTACGAAAATCACCCGAAAAGTCCAGATGAAATCAACAACCGTGAGATCCTTGTAGCATTCTTTTCCTAAATTTATAACTGTGTCTTTGGTTCCGTGTCGAATTTCAAACCCTAGCCAGTGTCTAGCCCGAAAATCCCGATTTTCGCCCATTTTTGTCGGGTTGTACGAAAATCGACCGACAAGTCCAAATGAAATCGACGACCGCGAGATCCTTGTAGCATTCTTCTCCTATGTTTATGATTGTGTCTCGGTTTCTGTGTCGGATTTCAAACCCTAGCCATCGTCTGGCCCGAAAATACCGATTTCGGCATATTTTTGTCGGGTGGTACGAAAATCGCATGAAAATTCCAGATGAAATCGACAACCGTGAGATCCTTGTAGCATTCTTCTCCTAAATTTATGACTGTGTCTCGGGTTCCGTGTCAGATTTAAAACCTTAGCCATCGTTTGGCCTGAAAACACCAATTTTGGCCCATTTTTGTCGGGTGGAACAAAAATCACCCGAAAAGTCCAGATGAAATCGAAGACCTCGAGATCCTTGTAGCATTCTTCTCCTAAATTTATGACTATGTCTCGGTTCCGTGTCGGATTTCAAACCCTAGCCATCGTCTGGCCCGAAAATACCGATTTCGGCCCATTTTTGTCGGGTGGTACGAAAATCTCCCGAAAAATCCAGATGAAATCGACGACCGCAAGATCCTTGTAGCATTCTTTTTTTATATTTATAATTGTGTCTATTGTTTCGTGTCGAATTTCAAACCCTAGCCATCGTCTGGCCCGAAAATACCGACTTCAGCCCATTTTTGTCGGGTGGTACGAAAATCGCCCGAAAAGTCCAGATGAAATCGACGACCGCGAGATCCTTGTAGCATTCTTCTCCTAAATTAATGACTCTGTCTCGGGTTCCGTGTCGGATTTCAAACCCTAGCCATCCATTGGCCCGAAAATACCGATTTCAGACCCAATTTTGTCGGGTGGTACGAAAACCGCTTGAAAAGTCCAGATGAAATCGACGACCGCGAGATCCTTGTAGCATTCTTCTCCTAAACTTATGACTGTGTCTCGGGTTCCGTGTCGGATTTCAAACCCTAGCCATCGTCTGGCCCGAAAATACCGACTTCGGCCCATTATTGTCGGGTGGTACGAAAATCGCCCAAAAAGTCCAGATGAAAGAGACGACCGCGAGATCCTTATAGCATTCTTCTCCTAAATTTATGACTCTGTCTCGGGTTCCGTGTCGGATTTCAAACCCTAGCGATCGATTGGCCCGAAAATACCGATTTCGGACCCAATTTTGTCGGGTGGTACGAAAATCGCTTGAAAAGTCCAGATGAAATCGACGACCGCGAGATCCTTGTAGCATTCTTCTCCTAAATTTATAACTTTTCCTCGGGTTCCGTGTCGGACTTCAAACCCTAGCCATCGTCTGGCCCAAAAATATCGATTTCGGCCCATTTTTGTCGGGTGGTACGAAAATCGCCCGGAAAGTCCAGATGAAATCGACGACCGCGAGATCCTTGTAGCATTCTTCTCCTAAATTTATGACTCTGTTTCGGGTTCCGTGTCGGATTTCAAACCCTAGCCATCGTATGGCCCGAAAATACCGATTTCGGCCCATTTTTGTCGGGCGGTACGAAAATTGCCCAAAAAGTCCAGATGAAATCGAAGACCGCGAGATCCTTGTAGCATTCTTCTCCTAAATTTATAACTGTGGCTCGGGTTCCGTGTCGGATTTCAAACCCTAGCGATTGTGTGGCCCGAAAATACCAATTTTGGCCCATTTTTGCCGTGTCGTACGAAAATCGCCCGAAAAGACCAGATGAAATCGACGACCGCGAGATCCTCGTAGCATTCTTCTCCTAAATTGATAACTGTGCCTCAGGTTCCGTGTCGGATTTCAAACCGTAGCCATCGTCTGGCCCGAAAATACCGATTTCGGCCCATTTTTGTCGGGTGGTATGAAAATCGCCCGAAAAGTCCAGATGAAATCGATGACCGCGAGATCCTTGTAGCATTCTTCTCCTAAATTTATAACTTTGCCTCGGGTTCCGTGTCGGACTTCAAACCCTAGCCATCACCTGGCCCAAAAATATCGATTTCGGCCCATTTTTGTCGGGTGGTACGAAAATCGCCCGGAAAGTCCAGATGAAATCGACGACCGCGAGATCCTTGTAGCATTCTTCTCCTAAATTGATGACTCTGTTTCGGGTTCCGTGTCGGATTTCAAACCCTAGCCATCGTATGGCCCGTATATACCGATTTCAGCCCATTTTTGTCGGGTGGTACGAAAATCGCCTGAAAAGTCCAGATGAAATCGAAGACCGCGAGATCCTTGTAGCATTCTTCTCCTAAATTTATAACTTTGCCTCGGGTTCCGTGTCGGACTTCAAACCCTAGCCATCGTCTGGCCCAAAAATATCGATTTCGGCCCATTTTTGTCGGGTGGTACGAAAATCGCCCAGAATGTCCAGATGAAATCGACGACCGCGAGATCCTTGTAGCATTCTTGTCCTAAATTTATCACTGTGTCTCTGGTTCCGTGTCGGATTTCAAACCGTAGCCATCGTCTGGCCCGAAAATACCGATTTCGGCCCATTTTTGTCGGGTGGTATGAAAATCGCCCGAAAAGTCCAGATGAAATCGAAGACCGCGAGATCCTTGTAGCATTCTTCTCCTAAATTTATAACTTTGCCTCGGGTTCCGTGTCGGACTTCAAACCCTAGCCATCGTCTGGACCAAAAATATCGATTTCGGCCCATTTTTGTCGGGTGGTACGAAAATCGCCCAGAATGTCCAGATCAAATCGACGACCGCGAGATCCTTGTAGCATTCTTGTCCTAAATTCATGACTCTGTTTCGGGTTCTGGTCTTATTTCAAATCCTAGCCATCGTATGGCCCGAAAATACCGATTTCAGCCCATTTTTGTCGGGTGGTACGAAAATCGCCTGAAAAGTCCAGATGAAATCGAAGACAGCGAGATCCTTGTAGCATTCTTCTCCTAAATTTATAACTTTGCCTCGGGTTCCGTGTCGGACTTCAAACCCTAGCCATCGTCTGGCCCAAAAATATCGATTTCGGCCCATTTTTGTCGGGTGGTACGAAAATCGCCCGGAATGTCCAGATGAAATCGACGACCGCGAGATCCTTGTAGCATTCTTGTCCTAAATTTATGACTCTATTTCGGGTTCCGTGTCGGATTACAAACCCTAGCCATCGTATGGCCCGAAAATACCGATTTCAGCCCATTTTTGTCGGGTGGTACGAAAATCGCCTGAAAAGTCTAGATGAAATCCAAGACCGCGAGATCCTTGTAGCATTCTTCTCCTAAATTTATAACTTTGCCTCGAGTTCCGTGTCGGACTTCAAACCCTAGCCATCGTCTGGTCCAAAAATACCGATTTCGGCCCATTTTTGTCGGGTGGTACGAAAATTGCCCTGAAAGTCCAGATGAAATCGACGACCACGAGATCCTTGTAGCATTCTTCTCCTAAATTTATGACTCTGTTTCGAGTTCCGTGTCGGATTTCAAACCCTAACCATCGTATGGCCCAAAATTACCGATTTCTGTCCATTTTTGTCAGGTGGTACGAAAATCGCCCGAAAGTCCAGATGAAACCGACAACCGCGAGATCCATGTAGCATTCTTCTCTTCAATATATGACTGTGTCTCGAGTTCCGTGTCGGATTTCAAACCCTAGCCATCGTCTGACCCGAAAATACCGATTTCGACCCATTTTTGTCGGGTGGTACGAAAATCGCCCGAAAAGTCCAGATGAAATCGACGACCGCGAGATCCTTGTAGCATTCTTGTCCTAAATTTATGACTCTGTTTCGGGTTCCGTGTCGGATTACAAACCCTAGCCATCGTATGGCCCGAAAATACCGATTTCAGCCCATTTTTGTCGGGTGGTACGAAAATCGCCTGAAAAGTCTAGATGAAATCCAAGACCGCGAGATCCTTGTAGCATTCTTCTCCTAAATTTATAACTTTGCCTCGGGTTCCGTGTCGGACTTCAAACCCTAGCCATCGTCTGGTCCAAAAATACCGATTTCGGCCCATTTTTGTCGGGTGGTACGAAAATTGCCCTAAAAGTCCAGATGAAATCGACGACCACGAGATCCTTGTAGCATTCTTCTCCTAAATTTATGACTCTGTTTCGAGTTCCGTGTCGGATTTCAAACCCTAACCATCGTATGGCCCAAAATTACCGATTTCTGTCCATTTTTGTCGGGTGGTACGAAAATCGCCCGAAAGTCCAGATGAAACCGACAACCGCGAGATCCATGTAGCATTCTTCTCTTCAATATATGATTGTGTCTCGAGTTCCGTGTCGGATTTCAAACCCTAGCCATCGTCTGACCCGAAAATACCGATTTCGACCCATTTTTGTCGGGTGGTACGAAAATCTCCCGAAAAGTCCAGATGAAATCGACGACCGCGAGATCCTTGTAGCATTCTTCTCCTAAATTTATGACTCTGTCCCGGGTTCCATATCGGATTTCAAACCCTAGCCATCGATTGGCCCGAAAATACCGATTTCGGCCCATTTTTGTCGGGCGGTACGAAAATTGCCCGAAAAGTCCTTATGAAATCGACGACCACGAGATCTTTGTAGCATTCTTATCCTAAATTTATGACTGTGCCTCAGGTTCCGTGTCAGATTTCAAACCCTAGCCATCGTTTGGCCCGAAAATATCGATTTTGGCCCATTATTATCGGGTGGTATGAAAATCACCCGAAAAGTCCAGATGAAATCGACGACCGCGAGATCCTTGTAGAATTCTTTTCCTAAATTTATAACTGTGTCTTTGGTTCCGTGTCGAATTTCAAACCCTAGCCAGTGTCTGTCCCGAAAATACCGATTTCGGCCCATTTTTGTCGGGTGGTACGAAAATCGCCCGGAAAGTCCAGATGAAATCGACAACCACGAGATCCTTGTAGCATTCTTCTCCTAAATTTATGACTCTGTCTCGGGTTCCGTGTCGGATTTCAAACCGTAACCATCGTGTGGCCCGAAATTACTGATTTCGGCCCATTTTTCTCGGGTGGTACGAAAATCGCCCGAAAAGTCCATATGAAATCGACGACCGCAAGATCCTTTTAGCATTCTTCTCCTAAATTTATGACTGTGTCTCAGGTTCCGTGTCGGATTTCAAACCCTAACCATCGTTTGGCCCGAAAATACCGATTTTAGCCCATTTTTGTCGAGTGGTACGAAAATCGCCCGAAAAGTCCAGATGAAATCGACGACCGCGAGATCCTCGTAGCATTCTTCTCCTAAATTGATAACTGTGCCTCAGGTTCCGTGTCGGATTTCAAACCCTAGCCATCGTCTGGCTCGAAAATACCGATTTCGGCCCATTTTTGTCGGGCGGTACGAAAATCGCCCGAAAAAGTCCAGATGAAATCGACGACTGAGAGATCCTTGTTGCATTCTTCTCCTAAATTTATGACTCTGTCCCGGGTTCCGTGTCGGATTTAAACCATAGCCATCGATTGGCCCGAAAATACCGATTTCGGCCCATTTTTGTCAAGCGGTAGGAAAATTGCCCAAAAAGACCAGATGAAATCGAAGACCGCGAGATCCTTGTAGCATTCTTCTCCTAAAATTATAACTGTGGCTCGGGTTCCGTGTCGGATTTCAAACCCTAGCAATTGTATGGCCCGAAAATACCAATTTTGGCCTATTTTTGCCGGGTCAAACAAAAATCGCCCGAAAAGAGTAGATGAAATCGATGACCGCGAGATCCTTGTAGCATTATTCTCCTAAATTTATGACTGTGTCTCGGGTTCCGTGTCGGATTTCAAACCCTAGCCAATGTCTAGCCCGAAAATACCGATTTTGGCCCATTTTTGTCGGGTGGTACGAAAATCGCCTGAAAATTCTAGATGAAATCGACAACCGTGAGATCCTTGTAGCATTCTTCTCCTAATTTTATGACTGTGTCTCGGGTTCCGTGTCGGATTTCAAACCCTAGCCATCGTTTGGCCCGAAAATACTGATTTCGGCCCATTTTTGTTGGGTGGTACGAAAATCGCCTGAAAAGTCCAGATGAAATTGATGACCGCGAGATCCTTGTAGCATTCTTCTCCTAAATTTATGACTGTGTTTCATGTTCCATGTTGGATTTCAAACCCTAGCCATCGTTTGGCCCGAAAATACCGATTTCGGCCCATTTTTGTCGGGTGGTACGAAAATCGCCCGAAAAGTCCAGATGAAATCGACGACCGCGAGATCCTTGTAGCATTCTTCTCCTAAATTTATGACTCTGTCTCGGGTTCTGTGTCGGATTTCAAACCCTAGCCATCGATTGGCCCAAAAATACCGATTTCGGACCCAATTTTGTCGGGTGGTACAAAAATCGCTTGAAAAGTCCAGATGAAATCGACGACCGCGAGATCCTTGTAGCATGCTTCTCCTAAATTTATGACTATGTCTCGGGTTCCGTGTCAGATTTCAAACCCTAGCCATCGTCTGGCCTGAAAATACCGACTTCGGCCCATTATTCTCGGGTGGTACAAAAATCGCCCGAAAAGTCCAGATGAAATCGACGACCGCGAGATCCTTGTAGCATTCTTCTCCTTAATTTATGACTCTGTCTCGGGTTCCGTTTCGGATTTCAAACCCTAGCCATCGATTGGCCTGAAAATACCGTTTTCGGACCCAATTTTGTCGGGTGGTACGAAAATCGCTTGAAAAGTCCAGATGAAATCGACGACCGCGAGATCCTTGTAGCATTCTTCTCCTAAATTTATGACTCTGTCTCGGGTTCCGTGTCGGATTTCAAACCCTAACCATCGTATGGCCCGAAATTATCGATTTCGGCCCATTTTTGTCGGGTGGTACGAAAATCGCCCGAAAAGGCCATATGAAATCGACGACCGCAAGATCCTTTTAGCATTCTTCTCCTAAATTTATGACTATGTCTCAGGTTCCGTGTTGGATTTCAAACCCTAACCATCGTCTGGCCCGAAAATACCGATTTCAGCCCATTTTTGTCGGGTGGTACGAAAATCGCCCGGAAAAGTCCAGATGAAATCGACGACCGCGAGATCCTCGTAGCATTCTTCTCCTAAATTGATAACTCTGTCCCGGGTTCCGTGTCGGATTTAAACCCTAGCCATCGATTGGCCTTAAAATACCAATTTCGGCCCATTTTTGTCGGGCGGTACGAAAATTGCCCAAAAAGTCCAAATGAAATCGAAGACCGCGAGATCCTTGTAGCATTCTTCTCCTAAATTTATAACTGTGGCTCGGGTTCCGTGTCGGATTTCAAACCCTAGCGATTGTATGGCCCGAAAATACCAATTTTGGCCCATTTTTGCGGTGTCGTACGAAAATCGCCCGAAAAGACCAGATTAAATCGATGACCGCGAGATCCTTGTAGCATTATTCTCCTAAATTTATGACTGTGTCTCGGGTTCTGTGTCGGATTTCAAACCCTAGCCAGTGTCTAGCCCGAAAATACCGATTTCGGCCCATTTTTGTCGGGTGGTACGAAAATCGCCTGAAAATTCTAGATGAAATCGACAACCGTGAGATCCTTGTAGCGTTCTTCTCCTAAATTTATGAATGTGTCTCGGGTTCCGTGTCGAATTTTAAACCCTAGCCATCGTTTAGCCCGAAAATACCGATTTCGGCCCATTTTTTTAGGGTGGTACGAAAATCGCCCAAAAAGTCCATATGAAATTGACGACCGCGAGATCCTTGTAGCATTCTTCTCCTATGTTTATGACTGTGTCTCGGGTTCCGTGTCTGATTTCAAACCGTAGCTATCGTCTGGCCCGAAAATACCGATTTCGGCCCATTTTTGTTGGGTGGTACGAAAATCGGCTGAAAAGTCCAGATGATATTGATGACCGCGAGATCCTTGTAGCATTCTTCTCCTAAATTTATGACTGTGTTTCATGTTCCGTGTCGGATTTCAAACCGTAGCCATCGTTTTGCTCGAAAATACCGATTTCGGCCCATTTTTGTCGGGTGGAACGAAAATCGCCCGAAAAGTCCAGATGAAATCGACGACCGCGAGATCCTTGTAGCATTCTTCTCCTAAATTTATGACTGTGTCTCGGGTTCCGTGTCGGATTTCAAACCCTAGCCATCGTTTGGCCCGAAAATACCGATTTCGGCTCATTTTTGTTGGGTGGTACGAAAATCGCGCGAAAAGTCCAGATGAAATCGAAGACCGCGAAATCCTTGTAGCATTCTTCTCCTAAATTTATAAATGTGCCTCAGGTTCCGTGTCGGATTTCAAACCCTAGCCATCGTATGGCCCGAAAATATCAATTTCGGACCATTTTTGTCGGGTCGTACGAAAATCGCCCGAAAAGACCAGATGAAATCGACGACCGCGAGATCCTTGTAGCATTATTCTCCTAAATTTTTAACTGTGTCTCGATTTCCATGTCGGATTCCAAACCCTAGCCAGTGTTTAGCCCGAAAATACCGATTTCGACCCATTTTTGTCGAGTGGTACGAAAATCGCCTAAAAATTCTAGATGAAATCGACAACCGTGAGATCCTTGTAGCATTCTTCTCCTAAATTTATGACTGTGTCTCGGGTTCCGTGTCGGATTTCAAACCCTAGCCATCGTTTGGTCTGAAAACACCGATTTTGGCCCATTTTTGTCGAGTGGACCAAAAATCGCCTGAAAAGTCCAGATGAAATCGACGACCGCGAGATCCTTGTAGCATTCTTCTCCTAAATTTATGACTATGTCTCGGGTTCCGTGTCGGATTTCAAAAACTAGCCATCGTCTGGCACGAAAATACCGATTTCGGCCCATTTTTGTCGGGTGGTACGAAAATCGCCCGAAAAGTCTATATGAAATCGACGACCGCGAGATCCTTGTAGCATTCTTCTCCTAAGTTTATGACTGTGTGTCGGGTTCCGTGTCGGACTTAAAACCCTGGCCATCGTCTGGCCCGAAAAATACCGGTTTCGGCCCATTTTTGTCGGGTGGTACGAAAATTGCCCAAAAAGTCCATATGAAATCGAGAACCGCGAGATCCTTGTAGCATTCTTTTCCGAAATTTATAACTGTGTCTCTTGTTTCGTGTCGAATTTCAAACCCTAGCCATCGTCTGGCATGAAAATACCGATTTTGGCCCATTTTTGTCGGGTGGAACAAAAATCGCCCGAAAAATCCAGATGAAATCGACGACCGCGAGATCCTTGTAGCAATCTTCTCCTAAATTTATGACTGTGTCTCGGGTTCCGTGTCGGATTTCAAACCCTAGCCATCGTATGGCCCGAAAATACCAATTTCGGCCCATTTTTGTCGGGTCGTACGAAAATCGCCCGAAAAGACCAGATGAAATCGACGACCGCGAAATCCTTGTAGCATTATTCTCCTAAATTTTTAACTGTGTCTCGATTTCCGTGTCGGATTCCAAACCCTAGCCAGTGTCTAGCCCGAAAATGCCGATTTCGACCCATTTTTGTCGGGTGGTACGAAAATCGCCTGAAAATTCTAGAAGAAATCGACAACCGTGAGATCCTTGTAGCATTCTTCTCCTAAATTTATAACTGTGCCTCAGGTTCCGTGTCGGATTTCAAACCCTAGCCATCGTTTGGTCAAAAAACACCGATTTCGGCCCATTTGTGTCGAGTGGACCAAAAATCGCCCGAAAAGTCCAGATGAAATCGACGACTGCGAGATCCTTGTAGCATTATTCTCCTAAATTTATGATTGTGTCACGGGTTCCATGTCGGATTTCAAACCCTAGCCAGTGTCTAGCCCGAAAATACCGATTTCGGCCCATTTCTGTCGGGTGGTACGAAAATCGCCTGAAAATTCTAGATGAAATCGACAACCGTGAGATGCTTGTAGCATTCTTCTCCTAAATTTATGACTGTGTCTCGGGTTCCGTGTCAAATTTCAAACCCTAGCCATCGTTTGGCCTGAAAACACCGATTTTGGCCCATTTTTGTCGGGTGGAACAAAAATCGCCTGAAAAGTCCAGATGAAAACGACGACCGCGAGATCCTAGTAGCATTCTTCTCCTAAATTTATGACTATGTCTCGGGTTCCGTGTCAGATTTCAAACCCTAGCCATCGTCTGGCACGAAAATACCGATTTCGGCCCATTTTTGTCGGGTGGTACGAAAATTGCCCGAAAAGTCCATATGAAATCGAGGACCGCAAGATCCTTGTAGCATTCTTCTCATAAGTTTATGACTGTGTCTCGGGTTCTGTGTCGGATTTAAAACCCTAGCCATCATCTGGCCCGAAAAATACCGATTTCGGCCCATTTTTGTCGGGTGGTACGAAAATCACCCGAAAAGGCCATATGAAATCGACGACCGCAAGATCCTTTTAGCATTCTTCTCCTAAATTTATGACTGTGTCTCGGGTTCCTTGTCGGATTTCAAACCCTAACCATCGTTTGGCCCGAAAATACCGATTTCAGCCCATTTTTGTCGGGTGGTACGAAAATCGCCCGGAAAAGTCCAGAAGAAATCGACGACCGCGAGATCCTCGTAGCATTCTTCTCCTAAATTGATAACTGTGCCTCAGGTTCCGTGTCGCATTTCAAACCCTAGCAATCGTCTGGCCTGAAAATACCGATTTCGGCCCATTTTTGTCGGGTGGTACGAAAATCGCCCGAAAAGTCCAGATGAAATCGACGACCGAGAGATCCTTGTACCATTCTTCTCCTAAATTTATGACTCTGTCCCGGGATTTGTGTCGGATTTAAACCCTAGCCATCGATTGGCCTTAAAATACCGATTCCGGCCCATTTTTGTCGGGCGGTACGAAAATTGCCCAAAAAGTCCAGATGAAATCGAAGACCGCGAGATCCTTGTAGCATTCTTCTCCTAAATTTATAACTGTGGCTCGGGTTCCGTGTCGGATTTCAGACCCTAGCGATTGTATGGCCCGAAAATACCAATTTTGGCCCATTTTTGCCGTGTCGTACGAAAATCGCCCGAAAAGACCAGATGAAATCGATGACCGCGAGATCCTTGTAGCATTATTCTCCTAAATTTATGACTGTGTCTCGGGTTCTGTGTCGGATTTCAAACCCTAGCCAGTGTCTAGCCCGAAAATACCGATTTCGGCCCATTTTTGTCGGGTGGTACGAAAATCGCCTGAAAATTCTAGATGAAATTCGACAACCGTGAGATCCTTGTAGCATTCTTCTCCTAAATTTATGACTGTGTCTCGGGTTCCGTGTCGAATTTCAATCCCTAGCCATCGTTTGGCCCGAAAATACCGATTTCGGCCCATTTTTGTAGGGTGGTACGAAAATCGCCCAAAAAGTCCATATGAAATTGACGACCGCGAGATCCTTGTAGCATTCTTCTCCTAAGTTTATGACTGTGTCTCGGGTTCCGTGTCGGATTTCAAACCGTAGCCATCGTCTGGCCCGAAAATATCGATTTCGGCCCATTTTTGTCGGGTGGTACGAAAATCGCCTGAAAAGTCCAGATGAAATTGATGACCGCGAGATCCTTGTAGCATTCTTCTCCTAAATTTATGACTGTGTTTCATGTTCCGTGTCGGATTTCAAACCCTAGCCATCGTTTGGCCTGAAAATACCGATTTCGGCCCATTTTTGTCGGGTGGAACGAAAATCGCCCGAAAAGTCCAGATGAAATCAACGACCGCGAGATCCTTGTAGCATTCTTCTCCTAAATTTATGACTGTGTCTCGGGTTCCGTGTCGGATTTCAAACCCTAGCCATCGTCTGGCCCGAAAATACAGATTTCGACCCAATTTTGTCGGGTGGTACGAAAATCGCTTGAAAAGTCCAGATGAAATCGACGACCGCGAGATCCTTGTAGCATTCTTCTCCTAAATTTATAATTGTGTCTAGGGTTCCGTGTCGGATTTCAAACCCTAGCCAGTGTCTAGCTCGAAAATACCGATTTCGATCCATTTTTGTCGGGTGGTACGAAAATCATCCGAAAAGTCTAGATGAAATCGACAACCGCGAGATCCTTGTAGCATTCTTCTCCTAAATTGATCACTTTGCCTCGGGTTCCGTGTCGGACTTCACACCCTAGCTATCGTCTGGCCCAAAAATATCGATTTTGGCCCATTTTTGTTGGGTGGTACGAAAATCGCCCGGAAAGTCCAGATGAAATCGACGACCGCGAGATCCTTGTAGCATTCTTCTCCTAAATTGATAACTGTGCCTCGGGTTCCGTGTCTGATTTCAAACCCTAGCCATCGTCTGGCCCGAAAATACCGATTTCGGCCTATTTTTGTCAAGTGGTACGAAAATCGTCCGAAAAGTCCAGATGAAATCGACGACCGCGAGATCCTTGTAGCATTCTTCTCCTAAATTTATAACTGTGTTTCGGGTTCCTTGTCGGATTTCAAACCCTAGCCATCATATGGGTCGAATATACCGATTTCAGCCCATTTTTGACGGGTCGTACGAAAATCGACCGAAAAGTCTAGATGAAATCGACGACTGCGAGATCCTTGTAGCATTCTTTTCCTAAATTTATGACTGTATCTCGGGTTCCGTGTCGGATTTCAAACCCTAGCTAGTGTCTAGCCTGAAAATACCGATTTCGGCCCATTTTTGTCGGGTGGTACGAAAATCGTCCGAAAAGTCCAGATGAAATCGACGAGCGCGAGATCCTTGTAGCATTTTTCTCCTAAATTTATAACTGTGCCTCGGGTTCCGTGTTGGATTTCAAACCCTAGCATTTGTATGGCCCGAAAATACTGATTTCGGCCATTTTTGTTAGATCGTACAAAAATTGGCCGAAAAGTCCAAATGAAATCGACGACCGTGAGATCCTTGTAGCATTCTTCTCCTAAATTTATGAATCTGTCTTGGGTTCCGTGTTGGATTTCAAACCCTAGCCATCGTATCGCCCGAAAATACCAATTTCGACCCAATATTGTCAGGTGGTACGAAAATTGCTTGAAAAGTCCAGATGAAATCGACGACCGCGAGATCCTTGTGGAATTCTTCTCCTAAATTTATGAATGTGTCTCAGGTTCCGTGTCGGATTTCAAACCCTAGCCAGTGTCTAGCCCGAAAATACCGATTTCGGCCCATTTTTATCGGGTGGTACGAAAATCGCCCGAAAATTCTTGATGAAATCGACAACCTGAAGATCCTTGTAGCATTCTTCTCATAAATTTATGACTGTGTCTCAGGTTCCGTATCGGATTTCAAACCCTAGCCATCGTCTGGCCCGAAAATACCGATTTCGGCCCATTTTTGTCAAGTGGTACGAAAATCGTCCGAAAAGTCCAGATGAAATCGACGACCGCGAGATCCTTGTAGCATTCTTCTCCTAAATTTATAACTGTGCCTCGGGTTCCATATCGGATTTCAAACCCTAGCCATCGTATGGCCCGAAAATACCAATTTCGGTCATTTTTGTCAGATCGTACGAAAATTGGCCGAAAATTCTAGATGAAATCGACGACAGCGAGATCCTTGAAGCATTCTTCTCCTAAATTTATAACTGTGCCTCAGGTTCCGTGTCGGATTTCAAATCCTAGCCATCGTCTGGCCCGAAAATACCGATTTCGGCCTATTTTTGTCAAGTGGTACGAAAATCGCCCGAAAAGTCCAAATGAAATTGACGACCGCGAGATCCTTGTAGCATTCTTTTCCTAAATTTATGACTGTGTCTCGGGTTCCGTGTCGGAATTCAAACCCTAGCCAGTGTCTAGCCCAAAAAATACCGATTTCGGCCCATTTTTGTCGGCTGGTACGAAAATCGCCCGAAAATTCTAGATGAAATCGACAACCTGAAGATCCTTGTAGCATTCTTCTCATAAATTTATGACTGTGTCTCAGGTTCCGTGTCGGATTTCAAACCCTAGCCATCGTATGGCCCGAAAATACCGATTTCGGCCATTTTTGTCAGATCGTACGAAAATTGGCCGAAAAGTCTAGATGAAATCGACGACCGCGAGATCCTTGTAGCATTCTTTTCCTAAATTTATGATTGTTTCTAGGGTTCCGTGTCGGATTTCAAACCCTAGCCATTGTCTAGCCAGAAAATACCGATTTCAGCCCATTTTTGTCTGGTGGTACGAAAATCATCCGAAAAGTCTAGATGAAATCGACAACCGCGAGATCCTTGTAGCATTCTTCTCCTAAATTGATAACTTTGCCTCGGGTTCTGTGTCGGACTTCACACCCTAGCTATCGTCTGGCCCAAAAATATCGATTTCGGCCACTTTTTGTCGGGTGGTACGAAAATCGCCCGGAAAGTCCAGATGAAATCGACGACCGCGAGATCCTTGTAGCATTCTTCTCCTAAATTGATAACTGTGCCTCGGGTTCCATGTCGGATTTCAAACCCTAGCCATCGTCTGGCCCGAAAATACCGATTTCGGCCCATTTTTATCGGTTGGTACGTAAATCGCCCGAAAAGTCCAGATGAAATTGACGACCGCGAGATCCTTGTAGCATTCTTCTCCTAAATTTATAACTGTGCCTCGGGTTCCTTGTCGGATTTCAAACCCTAGCCATCATATGGGTCGAAAATACCGATTTCAGCCCATTTTTGTCGGGTCGTACGAAAATCGGCCGAAAAGTCTAGATGAAATCGACGACCGCGAGATCCTTGTAGCATTCTTTTCCTAAATTTATGACTGTGTCTCGGGTTCCGTGTCGGATTTCAAACCCTAGTTAGTGTCTAGCCCGAAAATACCGATTTCGGCCCATTTTTGTCGGGTGGTACGAAAATCCCCCGAAAATTCTAGATGAAATCGACAACCTGAAGATCCTTGTAGCATTCTTCTCATAAATTTATGACTGTGTCTCGGGTTCTGTGTCAGATTTCAAACCCTAGCCAGTGTCTAGCCCGAAAATATGGATTTCGTCCCATTTTTTTCGGGTGGTACGAAAATCGCCCGAAAAATCTAGATGAAATCGACAACCGTGAGATCCTTGTAGCATTCTTCTGCTAAATTTATGACTGTGTCTCAGGTTCCGTGTTGGATTTCAAACCCTAGCCATCGTCTGGCCCGCAAATACCGATTTCGCCCCATTTTTGTCAAGTAGTACGAAAATCGCCCGAAAAGTCCAGATGAAATCGACGACCGCGAGATCCTTGTAGCATTCTTCTCCTAAATTTATAAATGTGCCTCGGGTTCCGTGTCGGATTTCAAACCCTAGCCATCGTATGGCCCGAAAATACCGATTTCGGCACATTTTTGTCGGGTAGTACGAGAATCGACCGAAAAGTCTAGATGAAATCGACGACCGCGAGATCCTTTTAGCATTCTTTTCCTAAATTTATGACTGTGTCTCGGGTTCCGTGTCGGATTTCAAACCCTAGCCAGTGTCTAGTCTGAAAATACCGATTTCAGCCCATTTTTGTCCGGTGGTACGAAAATCACCCGAAAAGTCCAGATGAAATCGACGACCGCGAGATCCTTGTAACATTCTTCTCCTAAATTTATGACTGTGTCTCGGGTTCTGTGTTAGATTTCAAAACCTAGCCATCGTATGGCCCGAAAATACCGATTTCGGCCCATTTTTGTCGGGTGGTATGAAAATCGCCCGAAAAGTCCAGATGAAATCGACGACCGCGAGATCCTCTTAGCATTCTTCTCCAAAATTTATGAATGTATCTCGGGTTCCGTGTTGGATTTCAAAACCTAACCATCGTATCGCCCGAAAATACCGATTTCGACCCAATATTGTCGGGTGGTACGAAAATCGCTTGAAAACTCCAGATGAAATCGACGACTGCGAGATCCTTGTAGCATTCTTCTCCTAAATTTATGACTGTGTCTCAAATTCCGTGTCGGATTTCAAACCCTAGCCATCGTTTGGCCAGAAAATACCGATTTGGGCCCATTTTTTTCGGGTGGTACGAAAATCGCCCGAAAAGTCCAGACGAAATCGACGACCGCGAGATCCTTGTAGCATTCTTCTCCTAAATTTATGACTGTGTCTCGGGTTCCGTGTCGGATTTCAAACCCTAGCCATCGTCTGGCCCGAAAATACAGATTTCGACCCAATTTTGTCTGGTGCTACGAAAATCGCTTGAAAAGTCCAGATGAAATCGACGACCGCGAGATCCTTGTAGCATTCTTCTCCTAAATTTATGACTTTGTCTCGGGTTCCGTGTCGGATTTCAAACCCTAGCAATCGTTTGGCCCGAAAATACCGATTTTGGCCCATTATTTTCGGGTGGTACGAAAATCGCCCGAAAAATCCAGATGAAATCGACGACCGCGAGATCCTTGTAGCATTCTTTTCCTAAATTTATGATTGTGTCTCTTGTTTCGTGTCGAATTTCAAACCCTAGCCAGTGTTTGGCCCGAAAATTCCGATTTTCGGCTCATTTTTGTCGGGTTGTAAGAAAATCGCCCGAAAAGTCCAGATGAAATTAACGACCGCAAGATCCTTGTAGCATTCTTCTCCTAAATTTATGACTGTGTCTCGGGTTCCGTGTCGAATTTCAAACCATAGCCATCGTCTGGCCCATAATACCGATTTCAGCCCATTTTTATCGAGTGGTACTAAAATCACCCGAAAAATTCATATGAAATCGAAGACTGCGAGATCCTTGTAGCATTCTTCTCCTAAGTTTATGATTGTGTCTCGGGTTCAGTGTCGAATTTCAAACCCTAGCCATCGTCTGGCCCGAAAATACCGATTTTGGCCCATTTTTGTCGTGTGGTACGAAAATCACCCGAAAAGTCCAGATGAAATCGACGACCGCAAGATACTTGTAGCATTCTTCTCCTAAATTTATGATTGTGTCTCGGGTTCCGTGTCGGATTTCAAACGCTAGCCATCGTATGGCCCGAAAATACCGATTTCGACCCAATATTGTCGGGTGGTACGAAAATTGCTTGAAAAGTCCAGATGAAATCGACGACCGCGAGATCCTTGTAGAATTCTTCTCCTAAATTTATAATTGTGCCTCGGGTTCCGTGTCGGATTTCAAACCCTAGCCATCGTCTGGCCCGAAAATACAGATTTCGACCTAATTTTGTCGGGTGGTACGAAAATCGCTTGAAAAGTTCATATGAAATCGACGACCGCGAGATCCTTGTACCATTCTTCTCCTAAATTTATGACCGTTTCTCGTGTTCCGTGTCGGATTTCAAACCGTAACAATTGTCTGGCCTGAAAATACCGATTTTGGCCCATTATTGTCGGGAGGTACGAAAATCGCCCGAAAAGTCCAGAAGAAATCGACGACCGCGAGATCCTTGTAGCTTTCTTTTCCTAAATTTATGATTGTGTCTGTTGTTCCGTGTCGAATTTCAAACCCTATCCAGTGTTTGGCCCGAAAATACCGATTTTCGGCCCATTTGTGTCGGGTTGTACGAAAATCGCCCGAAAAGTCCAGATGAAATCGACGACCGCGAGATCCTTGTAGCATTCTTCTCCTAAATTTATGATTGTGTCTCGGGTTCCGTGTCAAATTTCAAACCCTAGCCATCGTCTGGCCCGAATATACCGATTTCAACCCATTTTTGTTGGATGGTACGAAAATCGCCCGAAAAGTCCTGATGAAATCGACGACCGCGAGATCCTTGTAGCATTCTTCTCCTAAATTTATGACTCTGTCTCAGGTTCCGTGTCGGATTTCAAACCCTAGCCATCGTATGGCCCGAAAATACCGATTTCGACCCAAAATTGTCGGGTGGTACGAAAATTGCATGAAAAGTCCAGATGAAATCGACGACCGCGAGATCCTTGTAGAATTCTTCTACTAAATTTATGACTGTGTCTCGGGTTCCGTGTCGGATTTCAAACCCTAGCCAGTGTCTAGCCCGAAAATACCAATTTCGGCCCATTTTTGTCGTTTGGTACGAAAATCGCCCAAAAATTCTAGATGAAATCAACAACTGGGAGATCCTTGTAGCATTCTTCTCCTAAATTTATGACTGTGTCTCAGGTTCTGTGTCAGATTTCAAACCCTAGCCATCGTATGGCCCAAAAATAACGATTTCAGCCCATCTTAATCGGGTGGTACGAAAAATGCTCGAAAAGTCTAGATGAAAATGACGACCGCGAGATCCTTGTAGCATTCTTCTCCTAAATTTATAAGTGTGTCTCGGGTTCCGTGTCGGATTTCAAACCCTAGCCATCGTATGGCCCGAAAATACCGATTTCGACCCAATATTGTCGGGTGGTACGAAAATTGCTTGAAAAGTCCAGATGAAATCGAAGACCGCGTGATCCTTGTAGAATTTTTCTCCTAAATTTATGACTGTGTCTCGGGTTCCGTGTCGGATTTCAAACCCTAGCTAGTGTCTAGCCCGAAATACCAATTTCGGCTCATTTTTTTTGGGTGGTATGAAAATCGCCCGAAAGTTCCTTGTAGCATTCTTCTCCTAAATTTATGACTGTGTCTCAGGTTCTGTGTTAGATTTCAAACCCTAGCCATCGTCTGGGCCGAAAATACCGATTTTCGGCCCATTTTTGTCGAGTCGTACGAAAATCGGCCGAAAAGTCTAGATGAAATCGACGACCGCGAGATCCTTGTAGCATTCTTCTCCTAAATGTATAACTGTGCCTCGGGTTATGTGTCGGATTTCAACCCCTAGCCATCGTATGGCCCGAAAATACCGATTTTGGCCCATTTTTGTCGGGTGGTACAAAAATCGCCCAAAACGTCTAGATGAAATCGACGACCGCGAGATCCTTGTAGCATTCTTCTCCTAAGTTTATGACTATGTCTCAAGTTCCGTGTCGGATTTCAAACCCTAGCCATCGTCTGGCCCGAAAATACCGATTTCGGCCCATTTTTGTCGGGTGGTACGAAAATCGCCCGAAAAGTCCAGATGAAATCGACGACCGCGAGATCCTTGTAGCATTCTTCTCCTAAATTTATGACTGTGTCTCGGGTTCCGTGTCGGATTTCAAACCATAGCCATCGTCTGGCCCGAAAATACCGATTTCGGCCCATTTTTGTCGGGTGGTACGAAAATCGCCCGAAAAGTGCAGATGAAATCGACGACCGCGAGATCCTTGTAGCATTCTTCTCCTAAATTTATGATTGTGTCTCGGGTTCCGTGTAGGATTTCAAACCCTAGCCATCGTCTGGCCCGAAAATACCGATTTCGGCCCATTTTTGTCGGGTAGTACAAAAATCGCCCGAAAAGTGCAGATGAAATCGACGACCGCGAGATCCTTGTAGCATTCTTCTCCTAAATTTATGAATGTGTCTCGGGTTCCGTGTCGGATTTAAAACCCTAGCCATCGTCTGGCCCAAAAATACCAATTTCGGCCCATTTTTGTCGGGTGGTACGAAAATCGCCCGAAAAGTGCAAATGAAATCGACGACCGCGAGATCCTTGTAGCATTCTTCTCCTAAATTTATGAATGTGTCTCGGGTTCCGTGTCGGATTTCAAACCCTAGCCATCGTCTGGGCCGAAAATACCGATTTCGGCCTATTTTTGTCGGGTGGTACGAAAATCGCCCAAAAAGTGCAGATGAAATCGACGACCGCGAGATCCTTGTAGCATTCTTCTCCTAAATTTATGACTATGTCTCGGGTTTCGTGTCGGATTTCAAACCCTAGCCATCGTCTGGCCCGAAAATACCGATTTCGGCCCATTTTTGTCGGGTAGTACAAAAATCGCCCGAAAAGTGCAGATGAAATCGACGACCGCGAGATCCTTGTAGAATTCTTCTCCTAAATTTATGAATGTGGCTCGGGTTCCGTGTCGGATTTCTAACCCTAGCCATCGTCTGACCCGAAAATAGCAATTTCGGCCCATTTTTGTCACGTGGTACGAAAATCGCCTGAAAAGTGCAGATGAAATCGACGACCGCGAGATCCTTGTATAATTCTTCTCCTAAATTTATGACTGTGTCTCGGGTTCCGTGTAGGATTTCAAACCCTAGCCATCGTCTGGCCCGAAAATACCGATTTCGGCCCATTTTTGTCGGGTGGTACGAAAATCGCCCGAAAAGTCCAGATGAAATCGACGACCGCGAGATCCTTGTAGCATTCTTCTCTTAAATTTATGACTGTGTCTCGGGTTCCGTGTCAGATTTCAAACCCTAGCGATCGTCTGGCCCGAAAATATCGATTTCGGCCCATTTTTGTCGGGTGGTACGAAAATCGCCCCAAAAGTCCAGATGAAATCACCGACCGCGAGATCCTTGTAGCATTCTTCTCTTAAATTTATGACTGTGTCTCGGGTTCCGTGTCAGATTTTAAACGCTAGCCATCGTCAAGCCCGAAAATACCGATTTCGGCCCTTTTTTGTCGGGTGGTACGAAAATCGCCCGAAAGTTCAGATGAAATCGACGACCGCGAGATCCTTGTAGCATTCTTCTCCTAAAATTATGATTGTGTCTTGGGTTCCGTGTCGGATTTCAAACGCTAGCAATCGTCTGGCGTGAAAATACCGATTTCGGCCCATTTTTGTCGGGTGGTACGAAAATCGCCCGAAAAGTCCTGATGATATCGACGACCGCGAGATCCTTGTAGCATTCTTCTCCTAAATTTATGACTGTGTCTCAGGTTCCGTGTCGGATTTCAAACCCTAGCCATCGTCTGGCCCGAAAATACCGATTTCGGCCCATTTTTGTCGGGTGGTACGAAAATCGCCCGAAAAGTCCAGATGAAATCGACGACCGCGAGATCCTTGTAGCATTCTTCTCCTAAATTTATGACAGTGTCTCGGGTTCCGTGTCGGATTTCAAACCCTAGCCATCGTCTGGCCTGGAAATTCCGATTTTGGCCCATTTTAATCGTGTCGTACGAAAATCGTCCGAAAAGTCCAGATGAAATCGACGACCGCTAGATCCTTTTAGCATTCTTCTCCTAAATTTATGACTGTGTCTCGGGTTCCGTGTCGGATTTCAAACCCTAGCCATCGTCTGGCCCGAAAATACAGATTTCGACCTTATTTTGTCGGGTGGTACGAAAATCGCTTGAAAAGTCTAGATGAAATCGACGACCGCGAGATCCTTGTAGCATTCTTCTCCTAAAATTATGAATGTGTCTCGGGTTCCATGTCGGATTTCAAACCCTAGCCATCGTTTGGCCCGAAACTACCGATTTTGGCCCATTATTGTCGGGTGGTACGAAAATCGCCCGAAAAGTCCAGATGAAATCAACGACCGCGAGATCCTTGTAGCATTCTTTTCCTAAATTTATAACTGTGTCTCTTGTTCTGTGTCGAATTTCAAACCCTAGCCAGTGTCTGGCCCGAAAATACCGATTTTGGGCCCATTTTTGTCGGGTTGTACGAAAATCGCCCGAAAAGTCCAGATGAAATCGACAACTGCGAGATCCTTGTAGCATTCTTCTCCAAGATTTATGACCGTGTCTCGGGTTCCGTGTCGGATTTCAAACCCTAGCCATCGATTGGCCCGAAAATACCGATTTCGGCCCATTTTTGTTGGGTGGTTCGAAAATCGCCCGAAAAGTCCTGATGAAATCGACGACCGCGAGATCCTTGTAGCATTCTTCTCCTAAATTTATGACTGTGTCTCGGGTTCCGTGTCGGATTTCAAACCCTAGCCTTCGTCTGGCCTGAAAATACCGATTTTGGCCCATTTTTATCGTGTGGTACGAAAATCGCCCGAAAAGTCCAGACGAAATCGACGACCGCGAGATCCTTGTATTATTCTTCTCCTAAATTTATGACTGTGTCTCGGGTTCCGTGTCGGATTTCAATCCCTAGCCATCGTCTGGCCCGAAAATATCGATTTCGACCCAATATTGTCGGGTGGTACGAAAATTGCTTGAACAGTCCATATGAAATCGATGACCGCGAGATCCTTGTAGCATTCTTCTCCTAAATTTATGACTGTATCTCGGGTTCCGTGTCGAATTTCAAACCCTAGCCATCGTCTGACCCGAAAACACCGATTTTGGCCCATTATTGTCGGGTGGTACGAAAATCGCCTAAAAAGTCCAAATGAAATTGACGACCGCGAGATCCTTGTAGCATTCTTCTCCTAAATTTATGATTGTAACTCGGGTTCCATGTCGGATTTCAAACCCTAGCCATCGTCTGGCCTGGAAATACCGATTTTGGCCCATTTTTATCGTGTGGTACGAAAATCGTCCGAAAAGTCCAGATGAAATCGACGACCGCGAGATCCTTTTAGCATTTTTCTCCTGCATTTATGACTGTGTCTCGGGTTCCGTGTCGGATTTCAAACCCTAGCCATCGTCTGGCCCGAAAATACAGATTTCGACCTTATTTTGTCGGGTGGTACGAAAATCGCTTGAAAAGTCCAGATGAAATCGACGGCCGCGAGATCCTTGTAGCACTCTTCTCCTAAAATTATGAATGTGTCTCGGGTTCCGTGTCGGATTTCAAACCCTAGCCATCGTTTGGCCCGAAAATACCGATTTTGGCCCATTATTGTCGGGTGGTACGAAAATCGCCCGAAAAGTCCAGATGAAATCAACGACCGCGAGATCCTTGTAGCATTCTTTTCCTAAATTTATAACTGTGTCTCTTGTTCCGTGTCTAATTTCAAACCCTAGCCAGTGTCTGGCCCAAAAATACCGATTTTGGGCCCATTTTTGTCAGGTTGAACAAAAATCGCCCGAAAAGTCCAGATGAAATCGACAACTGCGAGATCCTTGTAGCATTCTTCTTCAAGATTTATGACCGTGTCTCGGGTTCCGTGTCGGATTTCAAACCCTAGCCATCGATTGGCCCGAAAATACCGATTTCGGCCCATTTTTGTCGGGTGGTTCGAAAATCGCCCGAAAAGTCTAGATGAAATCGACGACCGCGAGATCCTTGTAGCATTCTTCTCCTAAATTTATGACTGTGTCTCTGGTTCCGTGTCAGATTTCAAACCCTAGCCATCGTCTGGCCCGAAAATACCGATTTCAGCCCATTTTTGTCAGGTGGTACGAAAATCGCCAGAAAAGTCCAGATGAAATCGACGACGGCGAGATCCTTGTAGCATTCTTCTCCTAAATTTATGATTGTGTCTCGGGTTCCGTGTCGGATTTCAAACCCTAGCCATCGTCTGGCCCGAAAATATCGATTTCGACCCAATATTGTCGGGTGGTACGAAAATTGCTTGAACAGTCCATATGAAATCGACGACCGCGAGATCCTTGTAGCATTCTTCTCCTAAATTTATGATTGTGTCTCGGGTTCTGTGTCGAATTTCAAACCCTAGCCATCGTCTGGCCCGAAAACACCGATTTTGGCCCATTATTGTCGGGTGGTACGAAAATAGCCTAAAAAGTCCAGATGAAATTGACGACCGCGAGATCCTTGTAGCATTCTTCTCCTAAATTTATGACTGTAACTCGGGTTCCGTGTCGGATTTCAAACCCTAGCCATCGTCTGGCCTGGAAATACCGATTTTGGCCCATTTTTATCGTGTGGTACGAAAATCGTCTGAAAAGTCCAGATGAAATCGAAGACCGCGAGATCCTTTTAGCATTCTTCTCCTAAATTTATGACTGTGTCTCGGGTTCCGTGTCGGATTTCAAACCCTAGCCATCGTCTGGCCCGAAAATACAGATTTCGACCTTATTTTGTCGGGTGGTACGAAAATCGCTTGAAAAGTCCAGATGAAATCGACGGCAGCGAGATCCTTGTAGCATTCTTCTCCTAAAATTATGAATGTGTCTCGGGTTCCGTGTCGGATTTCAAACCCTAGCCATCGTTTGGCCCGAAAATACCGATTTTGGCCCATTATTGTCGGGTGGTACGAAAATCGCCCAAAAAGTCCAGATGAAATCAACGACCGCGAGATCCTTGTAGCATTCTTTTCCTAAATTTATAACTGTGTCTCTTGTTCCGTGTCTAATTTCAAACCCTAGCCAGTGTCTGGCCCGAAAATACCGATTTTGGGCCCATTTTTGTCAGGTTGAACAAAAATCGCCCGAAAAGTCCAGATGAAATCGACAACTGCGAGATCCTTGTAGCATTCTTCTCCAAGATTTATGACCGTGTCTCGGGTTCCGTGTCGGATTTCAAACCCTAGCCATCGATTGGCCCGAAAATACCGATTTCGGCCCATTTTTGTTGGGTGGTTCGAAAATCGCCCGAAAAGTCCTGATGAAATCGACGACCGCGAGATCCTTGTAGCATTCTTCTCCTAAATTTATGACTGTGTCTCGGGTTCCGTGTCGGATTTCAAACCCTAGCCTTCGTCTGGCCTGAAAATACCGATTTTGGCCCATTTTTATCGTGTGGTACGAAAATCGCCCGAAAAGTCCAGACGAAATCGACGACCGCGAGATCCTTGTATTATTCTTCTCCTAAATTTATGACTGTGTCTCGGGTTCCGTGTCGGATTTCAATCCCTAGCCATCGTCTGGCCCGAAAATATCGATTTCGACCCAATATTGTCGGGTGGTACGAAAATTGCTTGAACAGTCCATATGAAATCGATGACCGCGAGATCCTTGTAGCATTCTTCTCCTAAATTTATGACTGTATCTCGGGTTCCGTGTCGAATTTCAAACCCTAGCCATCGTCTGACCCGAAAACACCGATTTTGGCCCATTATTGTCGGGTGGTACGAAAATCGCCTAAAAAGTCCAAATGAAATTGACGACCGCGAGTTCCTTGTAGCATTCTTCTCCTAAATTTATGATTGTAACTCGGGTTCCATGTCGGATTTCAAACCCTAGCCATCGTCTGGCTTGGAAATACCGATTTTGGCCCATTTTTATCGTGTGGTATGAAAATCGTCCGAAAAGTCCAGATGAAATCGACGACCGCGAGATCCTTTTAGCATTTTTCTCCTAAATTTATGACTGTGTCTCGGGTTCCGTGTCGGATTTCAAACCCTAGCCATCGTCTGGCCCGAAAATACAGATTTCGACCTTATTTTGTCGGGTGGTACGAAAATCGCTTGAAAAGTCCAGATGAAATCGACGGCCGCGAGATCCTTGTAGCATTCTTCTCCTAAAATTATGAATGTGTCTCGGGTTCCGTGTCGGATTTCAAACCCTAGCCATCGTTTGGCCCGAAAATACCGATTTTGGCCCATTATTGTCGGGTGGTACGAAAATCGCCCGAAAAGTCCAGATGAAATCAACGACCGCGAGATCCTTGTAGCAATCTTTTCCTAAATTTATAACTGTGTCTCTTGTTCCGTGTCGAATTTCAAACCCTAGCCAGTGTCTGGCCCGAAAATATCGATTTTGGGCCTATTTTTGTCGGGTTGAACGAAAATCGCCCGAAAAGTCCAGATGAAATCGACAACTGCGAGATCCTTGTAGCATTCTTCTCCTAAATTTATGACTAAGTCTCGGGTTCCGTGTCGTATTTCAAACCCTAGCCATCGATTGGCCCGAAAATACCGATTTCGGCCAATTTTTGTCGGGTGGTACGAAAATCGGCCGAAAAGTCCAGATGAAATCGACGACCGCGAGATCCTTGTAGCATTCTTCTCCTAAATTTATGACTGTGTCTCGGTTTCCGTGTCGGATTTCAAACCCTAGCCATCGTCTGGCCTGAAAATACCGATTTTGGCCCATTTTTATCGTGTGGTACGAAAATCGCCCGAAAAGTCCAAACGAAATCGACGACCGCGAGATCCTTGTAGTATTCTTCTCCTAAATTTATGACTGTGTCTCGGGTTCCGTGTCGGATTTCAAACCCTAGCCATCGTCTGGCCCGAAAATACAGATTTCGACCCAATTTTGTCGGGTGGTACGAAAATCACTTGAAAAGTCCATAAAAAATCGACGACCGCGAGATCCTTGTAGCATTCTTCTCCTAAATTTATGACTGTGTCTCGGGTTCCGTGTAGTAGTTCAAACCCTAGCCATCGTTTGGCCCGATAATACCGATTTTGGCCCATTATTGTCGATTGGTACGAAAATCGCCCGAAAATTCCAGATGAAATCGACAACCGCGAGATCCATGTAGCATTCTTTTCTTAAATTTATAACTGTGTCTCTTGTTCCAAGTCGAATTTCAAACCCTAGCCAGTGTCTAGCCCGAAAATACCGATTTTCGGCCCATTTTTGTCGGGTTGTACGAAAATCGCCCGAAAAGTCCAGATGAAATCGACAACTGCGAGATCCTTGTAGCATTCTTCTCCTAAATTTATGACCGTGTCTCGGGTTCCGTGTCGGATTTCAAACCCTAGCCATCGTCTGGCCCTAAAATACCGATTTCGGCCCATTTTTGTCAGGTGGTACGAAAATCGCCCGAAAAGTCCAGATGAATTCGACGACCGCGAGATCCTTGTAGCATTTTTCTCCTAAATTTATGATTGTGTCTCGGGTTCCGTGTCGGATTTCAAACCCTAGCCATCGTCTGGCCCGAAAATACCGATTTCGGCCCATTTTTGTCGGGTGGTACAAAAATCGCCCGAAAAGTCCAGATGATATCGACGACCGGGAGATCCTCGTAGCATTCTTCTCCTGAATTTATGACTGTGTCTCGGGTTCCGTGTCGGATTTCAAACCATAGCCATCGTCTGGCCCGAAAATACCGATTTCGGCCTAATATTGTCGGGTGGTACGAAAATTGCTTGAGCAGTCCATATGAAATCGACGACCGCGAGATCCTTGTAGCATTCTTCTCCTAAATTTATGACTGTGTCTCGGGTTCCGTGTCGAATTTCAAACCCTAGCCATTGTCTGGCCCGAAAATACCGATTTTGGCCCATTATTGTCGGGTGGTACGAAAATCGCCCGAAAAGTCTAGATGAAATAGACGACCGCGAAATCCTTGTAGCATTCTTTTCCTAAATTTATGACCGTGTCTCGGGTTCCATGTCGGATTTCAAACCCTAGCCATCGTATGGCCCGAAAATACTGATTTCGGCCCATTTTTGTCGGGTCGTACGAAAATCGGTCGAAAAGTCTAGATGAAATCGACGACCGCGAGATCCTTGTAGCATTCTTCTCCTAAATGTATAACTGTGCCTCGGGTTCTGTGTCGAATTTCAACCCCTAGCCATCGTATGGCTTGAAAATACCGATTTTGGCCCATTTTTGTCGGGTGGTACGAAAATCGCCCAAAACGTCCAGATGAAATCGACGACCGCGAGATCCTTGTAGCATTCTTCTCCTAAGTTTATGACTATGTCTCAAGTTCCGTGTCGGATTTCAAACCCTAGCCATCGTCTGGCCCGAAAATACCGATTTCGGCCCATTTTTGTCGGGTGGTACGAAAATCGCCCGAAAAGTCCAGATGAAATCGACAACCGCGAGATCCTTGTAGCATTCTTCTCCTAAATTTATGACTGTGTCTCGGGTTCCGTGTCGGATTTCAAACCCTAGCCATCGTCTGGCCTGAAAATACCGATTTTGGCCCATTTTTATTGTGTGGTAAGAAAATCGCCCGAAAAGTCCAGATGAAATAGACGACCGCGAGATCCTTGTAGCATTCTTCTCCTAAATTGATGACTGTGTCTCGGGTTCTGTGTCGGATTTCAAACCCTAGTTATCGTCTGGCCCGAAAATACAGATTTCGACCCAATTTTGTCGGGTGGTTCGAAAATTGCCCGAAAAGTCCAGATGAAATCGACTACCGCGAGATCCTTGTAGCATTCTTTTCCTAAATTTATAACTGTGTCTCTTGTTCCGTGTCGAATTTCAAACCCTAGCCAGTGTCTGGCCCGAAAATACCGATTTTCGGCCCATTTTTGTCGGGTTGTACGAAAATCGCCCGAAAAGTCCAGATGAAATCGACAACTGCGAGATCCTTGTAGCATTCTTCTCCTAAATTTATGACCGTGTCTCGGGTTCCGTGTCGGATTTCAAACCCTAGCCATCGATTGGCCCGAAAATACCGATTTCGGCCAATTTTTGTCGGGTGGTTCGAAAATCGCCCGAAAAGTCTAGATGAAATCGACGACCGCGAGATCCTTGTAGCATACTTCTCCTAAATTTATGACTGTGTCTCGGGTTCCGTGTCGGATTTCAAACCCTAGGCATCGTCTGGCCCGAAAATATCGATTTCGACCCAATATTTTCGGGTGGTACGAAAATTGCTTGAACAGTCCATATGAAATCGACGACCGCGAGATCCTTGTAGCATTCTTCTCCTAAATTTATGATTGTGTCTCGAGTTCCGTGTCGAATTTCAAACCCCAGCCATCGTCTGGCCCGAAAACACCGATTTTGGCCCATTATTGTCGGGTGGTACGAAAATCGCCTGAAAAGTCCAGATGAAATTGACGACCGCGAGATCCTTGTAGCATTCTTCTCCTAAATTTATGACTGTAACTCGGGTTCCGTGTCGGATTTCAAACCCTAGCCATCGTCTGGCCTGGAAATTCCGATTTTGGCCCATTTTAATCGTGTCGTACGAAAATCGTCTGAAAAGTCCAGATGAAATCGACGACCGCGAGATCCTTTTAGCATTCTTCTCCTAAATTTATGACTGTGTCTCGGGTTCCGTGTCGGATTTCAAACCCTAGCCATCGTCTGGCCCGAAAATACAGATTTCGAGCTTATTTTGTCGGGTGGTACGAAAATCGCTTGAAAAGTCTAGATGAAATCGACGACCGCGAGATCCTTGTAGCATTCTTCTCCTAAAATTATGAATGTGTCTCGGGTTCCATGTCGGATTTCAAACCCTAGCCATCGTTTGGCCCGAAACTACCGATTTTGGCCCATTATTGTCGGGTGGTACGAAAATCGCCCGAAAAGTCCAGATGAAATCAACGACCGCGAGATCCTTGTAGCATTCTTTTCCTAAATTTATAACTGTGTCTCTTGTTCCGTGTCGAATTTCAAACCCTAGCCAGTGTCTGGCCCGAAAATACCGATTTTGGGCCCATTTTTGTCGGGTTGTACGAAAATCGCCCGAAAAGTCCAGATGAAATCGACAACTGCGAGATCCTTGTAGCATTCTTCTCCAAGATTTATGACCGTGTCTCGGGTTCCGTGTCGGATTTCAAACCCTAGCCATCGATTGGCCCGAAAATACCGATTTCGGCCCATTTTTGTTGGGTGGTTCGAAAATCGCCCGAAAAGTCCTGATGAAATCGACGACCGCGAGATCCTTGTAGCATTCTTCTCCTAAATTTATGACTGTGTCTCGGGTTCCGTGTCGGATTTCAAACCCTAGCCTTCGTCTGGCCTGAAAATACCGATTTTGGCCCATTTTTATCGTGTGGTACGAAAATCGCCCGAAAAGTCCAGACGAAATCGACGACCGCGAGATCCTTGTATTATTCTTCTCCTAAATTTATGACTGTGTCTCGGGTTCCCTGTCAGATTTCAATCCCTAGCCATCGTCTGGCCCGAAAATATCGATTTCGACCCAATATTGTCGGGTGGTACGAAAATTGCTTGAACAGTCCATATGAAATCGATGACCGCGAGATCCTTGTAGCATTCTTCTCCTAAATTTATGACTGTATCTCGGGTTCCGTGTCGAATTTCAAACCCTAGCCATCGTCTGACCCGAAAACACCGATTTTGGCCCATTATTGTCGGGTGGTACGAAAATCGCCTAAAAAGTCCAAATGAAATTGACGACCGCGAGATCCTTGTAGCATTCTTCTCCTAAATTTATGATTGTAACTCGGGTTCCATGTCGGATTTCAAACCCTAGCCATCGTCTGGCCTGGAAATACCGATTTTGGCCCATTTTTATCGTGTGGTACGAAAATCGTCCGAAAAGTCCAGATGAAATCGACGACCGCGAGATCCTTTTAGCATTTTTCTCCTACATTTATGACTGTGTCTCGGGTTCCGTGTCGGATTTCAAACCCTAGCCATCGTCTGGCCCGAAAATACAGATTTCGACCTTATTTTGTCGGGTGGTACGAAAATCGCTTGAAAAGTCCAGATGAAATCGACGGCCGCGAGATCCTTGTAGCATTCTTCTCCTAAAATTATGAATGTGTCTCGGGTTCCGTGTCGGATTTCAAACCCTAGCCATCGTTTGGCCCGAAAATACCGATTTTGGCCCATTATTGTCGGGTGGTACGAAAATCGCCCGAAAAGTCCAGATGAAATCAACGACCGCGAGATCCTTGTAGCAATCTTTTCCTAAATTTATAACTGTGTCTCTTGTTCCGTGTCGTATTTCAAACCTAGCCATCGATTGGCCCGAAAATACCGATTTCGGCCAATTTTTGTCGGGTGGTACGAAAATCGGCCGAAAAGTCCAGATGAAATCGACGACCGCGAGATCCTTGTAGCATTCTTCTCCTAAATTTATGACTGTGTCTCGGTTTCCGTGTCGGATTTCAAACCCTAGCCATCGTCTGGCCTGAAAATACCGATTTTGGCCCATTTTTATCGTGTGGTACGAAAATCGCCCGAAAAGTCCAAACGAAATCGACGACCGCGAGATCCTTGTAGTATTCTTCTCCTAAATTTATGACTGTGTCTCGGGTTCCGTGTCGGATTTCAAACCCTAGCCATCGTCTGGCCCGAAAATACAGATTTCGACCCAATTTTGTCGGGTGGTACGAAAATCACTTGAAAAGTCCATAAAAAATCGACGACCGCGAGATCCTTGTAGCATTCTTCTCCTAAATTTATGACTGTGTCTCGGGTTCCGTGTAGTAGTTCAAACCCTAGCCATCGTTTGGCCCGATAATACCGATTTTGGCCCATTATTGTCGATTGGTACGAAAATCGCCCGAAAATTCCAGATGAAATCGACAACCGCGAGATCCATGTAGCATTCTTTTCTTAAATTTATAACTGTGTCTCTTGTTCCAAGTCGAATTTCAAACCCTAGCCAGTGTCTAGCCCGAAAATACCGATTTTCGGCCCATTTTTGTCGGGTTGTACGAAAATCGCCCGAAAAGTCCAGATGAAATCGACAACTGCGAGATCCTTGTAGCATTCTTCTCCTAAATTTATGACCGTGTCTCGGGTTCCGTGTCGGATTTCAAACCCTAGCCATCGATTGGCCCGAAAATACCGATTTCGGCCAATTTTTGTCGGGTGGTTCGAAAATCGCCCGAAAAGTCTAGATGAAATCGACGACCGCGAGATCCTTGTAGCATACTTCTCCTAAATTTATGACTGTGTCTCGGGTTCCGTGTCGGATTTCAAACCCTAGGCATCGTCTGGCCCGAAAATATCGATTTCGACCCAATATTTTCGGGTGGTACGAAAATTGCTTGAACAGTCCATATGAAATCGACGACCGCGAGATCCTTGTAGCATTCTTCTCCTAAATTTATGATTGTGTCTCGAGTTCCGTGTCGAATTTCAAACCCCAGCCATCGTCTGGCCCGAAAACACCGATTTTGGCCCATTATTGTCGGGTGGTACGAAAATCGCCTGAAAAGTCCAGATGAAATTGACGACCGCGAGATCCTTGTAGCATTCTTCTCCTAAATTTATGACTGTAACTCGGGTTCCGTGTCGGATTTCAAACCCTAGCCATCGTCTGGCCTGGAAATTCCGATTTTGGCCCATTTTAATCGTGTCGTACGAAAATCGTCTGAAAAGTCCAGATGAAATCGACGACCGCGAGATCCTTTTAGCATTCTTCTCCTAAATTTATGACTGTGTCTCGGGTTCCGTGTCGGATTTCAAACCCTAGCCATCGTCTGGCCCGAAAATACAGATTTCGAGCTTATTTTGTCGGGTGGTACGAAAATCGCTTGAAAAGTCTAGATGAAATCGACGACCGCGAGATCCTTGTAGCATTCTTCTCCTAAAATTATGAATGTGTCTCGGGTTCCATGTCGGATTTCAAACCCTAGCCATCGTTTGGCCCGAAACTACCGATTTTGGCCCATTATTGTCGGGTGGTACGAAAATCGCCCGAAAAGTCCAGATGAAATCAACGACCGCGAGATCCTTGTAGCATTCTTTTCCTAAATTTATAACTGTGTCTCTTGTTCCGTGTCTAATTTCAAACCCTAGCCAGTGTCTGGCCCAAAAATACCGATTTTGGGCCCATTTTTGTCAGGTTGAACAAAAATCGCCCGAAAAGTCCAGATGAAATCGACAACTGCGAGATCCTTGTAGCATTCTTCTTCAAGATTTATGACCGTGTCTCGGGTTCCGTGTCGGATTTCAAACCCTAGCCATCGATTGGCCCGAAAATACCGATTTCGGCCCATTTTTGTCGGGTGGTTCGAAAATCGCCCGAAAAGTCTAGATGAAATCGACGACCGCGAGATCCTTGTAGCATTCTTCTCCTAAATTTATGACTGTGTCTCGGGTTCCGTGTCAGATTTCAAACCCTAGCCATCGTCTGGCCCGAAAATACCGATTTCAGCCCATTTTTGTCAGGTGGTACGAAAATCGCCAGAAAAGTCCAGATGAAATCGACGACGGCGAGATCCTTGTAGCATTCTTCTCCTAAATTTATGATTGTGTCTCGGGTTCCGTGTCGGATTTCAAACCCTAGCCATCGTCTGGCCCGAAAATATCGATTTCGACCCAATATTGTCGGGTGGTACGAAAATTGCTTGAACAGTCCATATGAAATCGACGACCGCGAGATCCTTGTAGCATTCTTCTCCTAAATTTATGATTGTGTCTCGGGTTCTGTGTCGAATTTCAAACCCTAGCCATCGTCTGGCCCGAAAACACCGATTTTGGCCCATTATTGTCGGGTGGTACGAAAATAGCCTAAAAAGTCCAGATGAAATTGACGACCGCGAGATCCTTGTAGCATTCTTCTCCTAAATTTATGACTGTAACTCGGGTTCCGTGTCGGATTTCAAACCCTAGCCATCGTCTGGCCTGGAAATACCGATTTTGGCCCATTTTTATCGTGTGGTACGAAAATCGTCTGAAAAGTCCAGATGAAATCGAAGACCGCGAGATCCTTTTAGCATTCTTCTCCTAAATTTATGACTGTGTCTCGGGTTCCGTGTCGGATTTCAAACCCTAGCCATCGTCTGGCCCGAAAATACAGATTTCGACCTTATTTTTTCGGGTGGTACGAAAATCGCTTGAAAAGTCCAGATGAAATCGACGGCAGCGAGATCCTTGTAGCATTCTTCTCCTAAAATTATGAATGTGTCTCGGGTTCCGTGTCGGATTTCAAACCCTAGCCATCGTTTGGCCCGAAAATACCGATTTTGGCCCATTATTGTCGGGTGGTACGAAAATCGCCCAAAAAGTCCAGATGAAATCAACGACCGCGAGATCCTTGTAGCATTCTTTTCCTAAATTTATAACTGTGTCTCTTGTTCCGTGTCTAATTTCAAACCCTAGCCAGTGTCTGGCCCGAAAATACCGATTTTGGGCCCATTTTTGTCAGGTTGAACAAAAATCGCCCGAAAAGTCCAGATGAAATCGACAACTGCGAGATCCTTGTAGCATTCTTCTCCAAGATTTATGACCGTGTCTCGGGTTCCGTGTCGGATTTCAAACCCTAGCCATCGATTGGCCCGAAAATACCGATTTCGGCCCATTTTTGTCGGGTGGTTCGAAAATCGCCCGAAAAGTCTAGATGAAATCGACGACCGCGAGATCCTTGTAGCATTCTTCTCCTAAATTTATGACTGTGTCTCGGGTTCCGTGTCAGATTTCAAACCCTAGCCATCCATTGGCCCGAAAATACCGATTTCGGCCCATTTTTGTCGGGTGGTTCGAAAATCGCCCGAAAAGTCTAGATGAAATCGACGACCGCGAGATCCTTGTAGCATTCTTCTCCTAAATTTATGACTGTGTCTCGGGTTCCGTGTCAGATTTCAAACCCTAGCCATCGTCTGGCCCGAAAATACCGATTTCAGCCCATTTTTGTCAGGTGGTACGAAAATCGCCAGAAAAGTCCAGATGAAATCGACGACGGCGAGATCCTTGTAGCATTCTTCTCCTAAATTTATGATTGTGTCTCGGGTTCCGTGTCGGATTTCAAACCCTAGCCATCGTCTGGCCCGAAAATATCGATTTCGACCCAATATTGTCGGGTGGTACGAAAATTGCTTGAACAGTCCATATGAAATCGACGACCGCGAGATCCTTGTAGCATTCTTCTCCTAAATTTATGATTGTGTCTCGGGTTCTGTGTCGAATTTCAAACCCTAGCCATCGTCTGGCCCGAAAACACCGATTTTGGCCCATTATTGTCGGGTGGTACGAAAATAGCCTAAAAAGTCCAGATGAAATTGACGACCGCGAGATCCTTGTAGCATTCTTCTCCTAAATTTATGACTGTAACTCGGGTTCCGTGTCAGATTTCAAACCATAGCCATCGTCTGGCCTGGAAATACCGATTTTGGCCCATTTTTATCGTGTGGTACGAAAATCGTCCGAAAAGTCCAGATGAAATCGAAGACCGCGAGATCCTTTTAGCATTCTTCTCCTAAATTTATGACTGTGTCTCGGGTTCCGTGTCGGATTTCAAACCCTAGCCATCGTCTGGCCCGAAAATACAGATTTCGACCTTATTTTTTCGGGTGGTACGAAAATCGCTTGAAAAGTCCAGATGAAATCGACGGCAGCGAGATCCTTGTAGCATTCTTCTCCTAAAATTATGAATGTGTCTCGGGTTCCGTGTCGGATTTCAAACCCTAGCCATCGTTTGGCCCGAAAATACCGATTTTGGCCCATTATTGTCGGGTGGTACGAAAATCGCCCAAAAAGTCCAGATGAAATCAACGACCGAGAGATCCTTGTAGCATTCTTTTCCTAAATTTATAACTGTGTCTCTTGTTCCGTGTCTAATTTCAAACCCTAGCCAGTGTCTGGCCCGAAAATACCGATTTTGGGCCCATTTTTGTCAGGTTGAACAAAAATCGCCCGAAAAGTCCAGATGAAATCGACAACTGCGAGATCCTTGTAGCATTCTTCTCCAAGATTTATGACCGTGTCTCGGGTTCCGTGTCGGATTTCAAACCCTAGCCATCGATTGGCCCGAAAATACCGATTTCGGCCCATTTTTGTCGGGTGGTTCGAAAATCGCCCGAAAAGTCTAGATGAAATCGACGACCGCGAGATCCTTGTAGCATTCTTCTCCTAAATTTATGACTGTGTCTCGGGTTCCGTGTCAGATTTCAAACCCTAGCCATCGTCTGGCCCGAAAATACCGATTTCAGCCCATTTTTGTCGGGTGGTACGAAAATCGCCCGAAAAGTCCAGATGAAATCGACGACCGCGAGATCCTTGTAGCATTCTTCTCCAAAATTTATGACTGTGTCTCGGGTTCCGTGTCGGATTTCAAACCCTAGCCATCGTTTGGCCCGAAAATACCGATTTCGGCCCATTTTTGTCGGGTGGTACGAAAATCGCCCGAAAAGTCCAGATGAAATCGACGACCGCGAGATCCTTGTAGCATTCTTCTCCTAAATTTATGACTGTGTCTCGGTTTCCGTGTCGGATTTCAAACCCTAGCCATCGTCTGGCCCGAAAATACCGATTTCGGCCCATTTTTGTCGGGTGGTACGAAAATCGCCCGAAAAGTCTAGATGAAATCGACGACCGCGAGATCCTTGTAGCATTCTTCTCCAAAATTTATGACTGTGTCTCGGGTTCCGTGTCGGTTTTCAAACCCTAGCCATCGTCTGGCCCGAAAATACCGATTTCGGCCTATTTTTGTCGGGTGGTACGAAAATCGCCCGAAAAGTGCAGATGAAATCGACGACCGCGAGATCCTTGTAGCATTCTTCTCCTTAATTTATGACTGTGTCTCGGGTTCCGTGTCAGATTTCAAACCCTAGCCATCGTCTGGCCCGAAAATACCGATTTCGGCCCATTTTTGTCGGGTGGTACGAAAATCGCCCGAAAAGTCCTGATGAAATCGACGACCGCGAGATCCTTGTAGCATTCTTCTCCTAAATTTATGACTGTGTCTCGGGTTCCGTGTCGGATTTCAAACCCTAGCCTTCGTCTGGCCTGAAAATACCGATTTTGGCCCATTTTTATCGTGTGGTACGAAAATCGCCCGAAAAGTCCAGACGAAATCGACGACCGCGAGATCCTTGTATTATTCTTCTCCTAAATTTATGACTGTGTCTCGGGTTCCGTGTCGGATTTCAATCCCTAGCCATCGTCTGGCCCGAAAATATCGATTTCGACCCAATATTGTCGGGTGGTACGAAAATTGCTTGAACAGTCCATATGAAATCGATGACCGCGAGATCCTTGTAGCATTCTTCTCCTAAATTTATGACTGTATCTCGGGTTCCGTGTCGAATTTCAAACCCTAGCCATCGTCTGACCCGAAAACACCGATTTTGGCCCATTATTGTCGGGTGGTACGAAAATCGCCTAAAAAGTCCAAATGAAATTGACGACCGCGAGATCCTTGTAGCATTCTTCTCCTAAATTTATGATTGTAACTCGGGTTCCATGTCGGATTTCAAACCCTAGCCATCGTCTGGCCTGGAAATACCGATTTTGGCCCATTTTTATCGTGTGGTACGAAAATCGTCCGAAAAGTCCAGATGAAATCGACGACCGCGAGATCCTTTTAGCATTTTTCTCCTGCATTTATGACTGTGTCTCGGGTTCCGTGTCGGATTTCAAACCCTAGCCATCGTCTGGCCCGAAAATACAGATTTCGACCTTATTTTGTCGGGTGGTACGAAAATCGCTTGAAAAGTCCAGATGAAATCGACGGCCGCGAGATCCTTGTAGCATTCTTCTCCTAAAATTATGAATGTGTCTCGGGTTCCGTGTCGGATTTCAAACCCTAGCCATCGTTTGGCCCGAAAATACCGATTTTGGCCCATTATTGTCGGGTGGTACGAAAATCGCCCGAAAAGTCCAGATGAAATCAACGACCGCGAGATCCTTGTAGCAATCTTTTCCTAAATTTATAACTGTGTCTCTTGTTCCGTGTCGTATTTCAAACCTAGCCATCGATTGGCCCGAAAATACCGATTTCGGCCAATTTTTGTCGGGTGGTACGAAAATCGGCCGAAAAGTCCAGATGAAATCGACGACCGCGAGATCCTTGTAGCATTCTTCTCCTAAATTTATGACTGTGTCTCGGTTTCCGTGTCGGATTTCAAACCCTAGCCATCGTCTGGCCTGAAAATACCGATTTTGGCCCATTTTTATCGTGTGGTACGAAAATCGCCCGAAAAGTCCAAACGAAATCGACGACCGCGAGATCCTTGTAGTATTCTTCTCCTAAATTTATGACTGTGTCTCGGGTTCCGTGTCGGATTTCAAACCCTAGCCATCGTCTGGCCCGAAAATACAGATTTCGACCCAATTTTGTCGGGTGGTACGAAAATCACTTGAAAAGTCCATAAAAAATCGACGACCGCGAGATCCTTGTAGCATTCTTCTCCTAAATTTATGACTGTGTCTCGGGTTCCGTGTAGTAGTTCAAACCCTAGCCATCGTTTGGCCCGATAATACCGATTTTGGCCCATTATTGTCGATTGGTACGAAAATCGCCCGAAAATTCCAGATGAAATCGACAACCGCGAGATCCATGTAGCATTCTTTTCTTAAATTTATAACTGTGTCTCTTGTTCCAAGTCGAATTTCAAACCCTAGCCAGTGTCTAGCCCGAAAATACCGATTTTCGGCCCATTTTTGTCGGGTTGTACGAAAATCGCCCGAAAAGTCCAGATGAAATCGACAACTGCGAGATCCTTGTAGCATTCTTCTCCTAAATTTATGACCGTGTCTCGGGTTCCGTGTCGGATTTCAAACCCTAGCCATCGATTGGCCCGAAAATACCGATTTCGGCCAATTTTTGTCGGGTGGTTCGAAAATCGCCCGAAAAGTCTAGATGAAATCGACGACCGCGAGATCCTTGTAGCATACTTCTCCTAAATTTATGACTGTGTCTCGGGTTCCGTGTCGGATTTCAAACCCTAGGCATCGTCTGGCCCGAAAATATCGATTTCGACCCAATATTTTCGGGTGGTACGAAAATTGCTTGAACAGTCCATATGAAATCGACGACCGCGAGATCCTTGTAGCATTCTTCTCCTAAATTTATGATTGTGTCTCGAGTTCCGTGTCGAATTTCAAACCCCAGCCATCGTCTGGCCCGAAAACACCGATTTTGGCCCATTATTGTCGGGTGGTACGAAAATCGCCTGAAAAGTCCAGATGAAATTGACGACCGCGAGATCCTTGTAGCATTCTTCTCCTAAATTTATGACTGTAACTCGGGTTCCGTGTCGGATTTCAAACCCTAGCCATCGTCTGGCCTGGAAATTCCGATTTTGGCCCATTTTAATCGTGTCGTACGAAAATCGTCTGAAAAGTCCAGATGAAATCGACGACCGCGAGATCCTTTTAGCATTCTTCTCCTAAATTTATGACTGTGTCTCGGGTTCCGTGTCGGATTTCAAACCCTAGCCATCGTCTGGCCCGAAAATACAGATTTCGAGCTTATTTTGTCGGGTGGTACGAAAATCGCTTGAAAAGTCTAGATGAAATCGACGACCGCGAGATCCTTGTAGCATTCTTCTCCTAAAATTATGAATGTGTCTCGGGTTCCATGTCGGATTTCAAACCCTAGCCATCGTTTGGCCCGAAACTACCGATTTTGGCCCATTATTGTCGGGTGGTACGAAAATCGCCCGAAAAGTCCAGATGAAATCAACGACCGCGAGATCCTTGTAGCATTCTTTTCCTAAATTTATAACTGTGTCTCTTGTTCTGTGTCGAATTTCAAACCCTAGCCAGTGTCTGGCCCGAAAATACCGATTTTGGGCCCATTTTTGTCGGGTTGTACGAAAATCGCCCGAAAAGTCCAGATGAAATCGACAACTGCGAGATCCTTGTAGCATTCTTCTCCAAGATTTATGACCGTGTCTCGGGTTCCGTGTCGGATTTCAAACCCTAGCCATCGATTGGCCCGAAAATACCGATTTCGGCCCATTTTTGTCGGGTGGTTCGAAAATCGCCCGAAAAGTCTAGATGAAATCGACGACCGCGAGATCCTTGTAGCATTCTTCTCCTAAATTTATGACTGTGTCTCGGGTTCCGTGTCAGATTTCAAACCCTAGCCATCGTCTGGCCTGAAAATACCGATTTTGGCCCATTTTTATCGTGTGGTACGAAAATCGCCCGAAAAGTCCAGACGAAATCGACGACCGCGAGATCCTTGTATTATTCTTCTCCTAAATTTATGACTGTGTCTCGGGTTCCCTGTCAGATTTCAATCCCTAGCCATCGTCTGGCCCGAAAATATCGATTTCGACCCAATATTGTCGGGTGGTACGAAAATTGCTTGAACAGTCCATATGAAATCGATGACCGCGAGATCCTTGTAGCATTCTTCTCCTAAATTTATGACTGTATCTCGGGTTCCGTGTCGAATTTCAAACCCTAGCCATCGTCTGACCCGAAAACACCGATTTTGGCCCATTATTGTCGGGTGGTACGAAAATCGCCTAAAAAGTCCAAATGAAATTGACGACCGCGAGATCCTTGTAGCATTCTTCTCCTAAATTTATGATTGTAACTCGGGTTCCATGTCGGATTTCAAACCCTAGCCATCGTCTGGCCTGGAAATACCGATTTTGGCCCATTTTTATCGTGTGGTACGAAAATCGTCCGAAAAGTCCAGATGAAATCGACGACCGCGAGATCCTTTTAGCATTTTTCTCCTGCATTTATGACTGTGTCTCGGGTTCCGTGTCGGATTTCAAACCCTAGCCATCGTCTGGCCCGAAAATACAGATTTCGACCTTATTTTGTCGGGTGGTACGAAAATCGCTTGAAAAGTCCAGATGAAATCGACGGCCGCGAGATCCTTGTAGCACTCTTCTCCTAAAATTATGAATGTGTCTCGGGTTCCGTGTCGGATTTCAAACCCTAGCCATCGTTTGGCCCGAAAATACCGATTTTGGCCCATTATTGTCGGGTGGTACGAAAATCGCCCGAAAAGTCCAGATGAAATCAACGACCGCGAGATCCTTGTAGCATTCTTTTCCTAAATTTATAACTGTGTCTCTTGTTCCGTGTCTAATTTCAAACCCTAGCCAGTGTCTGGCCCAAAAATACCGATTTTGGGCCCATTTTTGTCAGGTTGAACAAAAATCGCCCGAAAAGTCCAGATGAAATCGACAACTGCGAGATCCTTGTAGCATTCTTCTTCAAGATTTATGACCGTGTCTCGGGTTCCGTGTCGGATTTCAAACCCTAGCCATCGATTGGCCCGAAAATACCGATTTCGGCCCATTTTTGTCGGGTGGTTCGAAAATCGCCCGAAAAGTCTAGATGAAATCGACGACCGCGAGATCCTTGTAGCATTCTTCTCCTAAATTTATGACTGTGTCTCGGGTTCCGTGTCAGATTTCAAACCCTAGCCATCGTCTGGCCTGAAAATACCGATTTTGGCCCATTTTTATCGTGTGGTACGAAAATCGCCCGAAAAGTCCAGACGAAATCGACGACCGCGAGATCCTTGTATTATTCTTCTCCTAAATTTATGACTGTGTCTCGGGTTCCCTGTCAGATTTCAATCCCTAGCCATCGTCTGGCCCGAAAATATCGATTTCGACCCAATATTGTCGGGTGGTACGAAAATTGCTTGAACAGTCCATATGAAATCGATGACCGCGAGATCCTTGTAGCATTCTTCTCCTAAATTTATGACTGTATCTCGGGTTCCGTGTCGAATTTCAAACCCTAGCCATCGTCTGACCTGAAAACACCGATTTTGGCCCATTATTGTCGGGTGGTACGAAAATCGCCTAAAAAGTCCAAATGAAATTGACGACCGCGAGATCCTTGTAGCATTCTTCTCCTAAATTTATGATTGTAACTCGGGTTCCATGTCGGATTTCAAACCCTAGCCATCGTCTGGCCTGGAAATACCGATTTTGGCCCATTTTTATCGTGTGGTACGAAAATCGTCCGAAAAGTCCAGATGAAATCGACGACCGCGAGATCCTTTTAGCATTTTTCTCCTACATTTATGACTGTGTCTCGGGTTCCGTGTCGGATTTCAAACCCTAGCCATCGTCTGGCCCGAAAATACAGATTTCGACCTTATTTTGTCGGGTGGTACGAAAATCGCTTGAAAAGTCCAGATGAAATCGACGGCCGCGAGATCCTTGTAGCATTCTTCTCCTAAAATTATGAATGTGTCTCGGGTTCCGTGTCGGATTTCAAACCCTAGCCATCGTTTGGCCCGAAAATACCGATTTTGGCCCATTATTGTCGGGTGGTACGAAAATCGCCCGAAAAGTCCAGATGAAATCAACGACCGCGAGATCCTTGTAGCAATCTTTTCCTAAATTTATAACTGTGTCTCTTGTTCCGTGTCGTATTTCAAACCTAGCCATCGATTGGCCCGAAAATACCGATTTCGGCCAATTTTTGTCGGGTGGTACGAAAATCGGCCGAAAAGTCCAGATGAAATCGACGACCGCGAGATCCTTGTAGCATTCTTCTCCTAAATTTATGACTGTGTCTCGGTTTCCGTGTCGGATTTCAAACCCTAGCCATCGTCTGGCCTGAAAATACCGATTTTGGCCCATTTTTATCGTGTGGTACGAAAATCGCCCGAAAAGTCCAAACGAAATCGACGACCGCGAGATCCTTGTAGTATTCTTCTCCTAAATTTATGACTGTGTCTCGGGTTCCGTGTCGGATTTCAAACCCTAGCCATCGTCTGGCCCGAAAATACAGATTTCGACCCAATTTTGTCGGGTGGTACGAAAATCACTTGAAAAGTCCATAAAAAATCGACGACCGCGAGATCCTTGTAGCATTCTTCTCCTAAATTTATGACTGTGTCTCGGGTTCCGTGTCGGATTTCAAACCCTAGCCATCGTTTGGCCCGAAAATACCGATTTTGGCCCATTATTGTTGGGTCGTACCAAAATCGCCCGAAAAGTCCAGATGAAATCGACAACTGCGAGATCCTTGTAGCATTCTTCTCCTAAATTTATGACCGTGTCTCGGGTTCCGTGTCGGATTTCAAACCCTAGCCATCGTCTGGCCCTAAAATACCGATTTCGGCCCATTTTTGTAAGGTGGTACGAAAATCGCCCGAAAAGTCCAGATGAATTCGACGACCGCGAGATCCTTGTAGCATTTTTCTCCTAAATTTAAGATTGTGTCTCGGGTTCCGTGTCGGATTTCAAACCCTAGCCATCGTCTGGCCCGAAAATACCGATTTCGGCCCATTTTTGTCGGGTGGTACGAAAATCGCCCGAAAAGTCCAGATGAAATCGACGACCGGGAGATCCTCGTAGCATTCTTCTCCTGAATTTATGACTGTGTCTCGGGTTCCGTGTCGGATTTCAAACCATAGTCATCGTCTGGCCCGAAAATACCGATTTCGGCCTAATATTGTCGGGTGGTACGAAAATTGCTTGAGCAGTCCATATGAAATCGACGACCGCGAGATCCTTGTAGCATTCTTCTCCTAAATTTATGACTGTGTCTCGGGTTCCGTGTCGAATTTCAAACCCTAGCCATCGTCTGGCCCGAAAATACCGATTTTGGCCCATTATTGTCGGGTGGTACGAAAATCGCCCGAAAAGTCCAGATGAAATCGACGATCGCGAGATCCTTGTAGCATTCTTTTCGTAAATTTATAACTGTGTCTCTTGTTTCGTGTTGAATTTCAAACCCTATCCAGTGTCTGGCCCGAAAATACCAATTTTCGGCCCTTTTTTGTCGGGTTGTACGAAAATCGCCCGAAAAGTCCAGATGAAATCGACAACCGCGAGATCCGTGTAGCATTCTTCTACTAAATTTATGACTGTGTCTCGGGTTCCCTGTCGAATTTCAAACCCTAGCCATCGTCTGGCCCGAAAATACCGATTTCGGCCTAATATTGTCGGGTGGTACGAAAATTGCTTGAGCAGTCCATATGAAATCGAGGACCGCGAGATCCTTGTAGCATTCTTCTCCTAAATTTATGACTGTGTCTCGGGTTCCGTGTCGGATTTCAAACCCTAGCCATCGTCTGGCCCGAAAATACAGATTTCGACCCAATTTTGTCGGGTGGTACGAAAATCACTTGAAAAGTCCATATGAAATCGACGACCGCGAGATCCTTGTAGCATTCTTCTCCTAAATTTATGACTGTGTCTCGGGTTCCGTGTCGGATTTCAAACCCTAGCCATCGTTTGGCCCGAAAATACCGATTTTGGCCATTATTGTCGGGTGGTACGAAAATCACCCGAAAAGTCCAGATGAAATCGACGATCGCGAGATCCTTGTAGCATTCTTTTCCTAAATTTATAACTGTGTCTCTTGTTTCGTGTCGAATTTCAAACCCTAGCCAGTGTCTGGCCCGAAAATACCAATTTTCGGCCCTTTTTTGTCGGGTTGTACGAAAATCGCCCGAAAAGTCCAGATGAAATCGACGACCGCGAGATCCTTGTAGCATTTTTCTCCTAAATTTATAAATGTGTCTCAGGTTCCGTGTCGGATTTCAAACCCTAGCCATCGTATGGCCTGAAAAGAACAAATTCGGCCCATTTTTGTCTGGTCGTACGAAAATCGGCCGAAAATTCTAAATGAAATCGACGAGCGCGAGATCCTTGTAGCATTCTTTTCCTAAATGTATGACTGTGTCTCGGGTTCCGTGTCGGATTTCAAACCCTAGCCAGTGTCTAGCCCGAAAATACCGATTTCGGCCCATTTTTGTTGGGTGGTATGAAAATCGCCCGAAAAGTCTAGATGAAATCGACGACCGCGAGATCCTTGTAGCATTCTTCTCCTAAATTTATAAGTGTGTCTCGGGTTCTGTGTCGGATTTCAAACCCTAGCCATCGTCTGGCCAGAAAATACCGATTTTGGCCCATTTTTGTCGGGTGGTACAAAAATCGCCCGAAAAGTCTAGATGAAATCGACGACCGCGAGATCCTTGTAGCATTCTTCTCCTATGTTTATGACTATGTCTCGGGTTCCGTGTCGGATTTCAAACCCTAGCCATCGTTTGGCCCGAAAATACAGATTTCGACCCAATTTTGTCGGGTGGTACGAAACTCGCTTGAAAAGTCCATATGAAATCGACGACCGCGAGATCTTTGTAGCATTATTCTCCTAAATTTATGACTGTGTCTCGTGTTCCGTGTCGGATTTCAAACCCTAGCCATTGTCTGGCCCGAAAATACCGATTTTGGCCCATTATTGTTGGGTGGTACGAAAATTGCACGAAAAGTCCAGATGAAATCGACGACCGCGAGATCCTTGTAGCTTTCTTTTCCTAAATTTATGATTGTGTCTCTTGTTCCGTGTCGAATTTCAAATCCTAGCCAGTGTTTGGCCCGAAAATATCGATTTCAGCCCATTATTATCGGGTGGTACGAAAATCTCCCGAAAAGTCCTAATGAAATCGACGATCGCGAGATCCTTGTAGCATTATTCTCCTAAATTTATGTCTGTGTCTAGGGTTCCGTGTCGGATTTCAAACCCTAGCCATCGTATGGCCCGAAAATATCGATTTCGACCCAATATTGTCGGGTGGTACGAAAATTGCATGAAAAGTCCAGATGAAATCGACGACCGCGAGATCCTTGTAGAATTCTTCTCCTAAATTTATAACTTTGCCTCGGGTTCCGTGTCAGACTTCAAACCCTAGCCATCGTCTGGCCCAAAAATATCGATTTCGGCCTATTTTTATCGCGTGGTACGAAAATCGCCCGAAAAGTCCAGATGAAATCGACGACCGCGAGATCCTTGTAGCATTCTTCTCCCAAATTTATGACTGTGTCTCGGGTTCCGTGTCGGATTTCAAACCCCTGCCATCGTATAGCCCGAAAATACCGATTTCGGCCCATTTTTGTCGGGTCGTACGAAAATCGGCCTAAAATTCTAGATGAAATCGACGACCGCGAGATCCTTGTAGCATTCTTTTCCTCAATTTATGACTGTGTCTCGGGTTCCTTGTCGGATTTCAAACCGTAGCCAGTGTCTAGCCCTAAAACACCGATTTCGTCCCATTTTTGTCGGGTGGTACAAAAATCGCTTGAAAAGTCCAGATGAAATCGATGACCGCGAGATCCTTGTAGCATTCTTCTCCTAAATTTATGACTGTGTCTCGGGTTCCGTGTCGGATTTCAAACCCTAGCCATCGTATGGCCCGAAAATACCGATTTCGGCTCATTTTTGTCGGGTGGTACGAAAATCGCCCGAAAAGTCCAGATGAAATCGACGACCGCGAGATCCTTGTAGCATTCTTTTCCTAAATTTATGACTGTGTCTCGGGTTCCGTGTTGGATTTCAAACCCTAGCCAGTGTCTAGCCCTAAAACACCGATTTCGGCCTATTTTTGTCAGGTGGTACGAAAATCGCCCAAAAAGTCCAGATGAAATCGACGACCGCGAGATCCTTGTAGCATTCTTTTCCTAAATTTATGACTGTGTCTCGGGTTCCGTGTCGGATTTCAAACCCTATCCAGTGTCTAGCTTGAAAATACCGATTTTGGCCTATTTTTGTCGAATGGTACGAAAATCGCCCGAAAAGTCCAGATGAGATCGACGACCGCGAGATCCTTGTAGCATTTTTCTCCTAAATTTATAAGTGTGCCTCGGGTTCTGTGTCGGATTTCAAACCCTAGCCATCGGCTGGCCCGAAAATATTGATTTTGGCCCATTATTGTCGGGTGGTACGAAAATCGCCCAAAAGTCCAGATGAAATCGACGACCGCGAGATCCTTGTAGCATTCTTTTCCTAAATTTATAACTGTGTCTCTTGTTCCGTGTCGAATTTCAAACCCTAGCCAGTGTCTGGCCCGAAAATATTGATTTTCGGCCCATTTTTGTCGTATGGTACGAAAATCGCCCGAAAAGTCTAGATGAAATCGACGACCGCGAGATCCTTGTAGCATTCTTCTCCTAAATTTATAAGTGTGTCTCGGGTTCTGTGTCGGATTTCAAACCCTAGCCATCGGCTGGCCCGAAAATACCGATTTTGGCCCATTTTTGTCGGGTGGCAAGAAAATCGCCCGAAAAGTCCCGATGAAATTGACGACCGCGAGATCCTTGTAGCATTCTTCTCCTAAGTTTATGACTATGTCTCGGGTTCCGTGTCGGATTTTAAACCCTAGCCATCGTCTCGCTCGAAAATATCGATTTCGGCCGATTTTTGTCGGGTGGTATGAAAATCGCCCGAAAAGTCCAGATGAAATCGACGACCGCGAGATCCTTGTAGCATTCTTTTCCTAAATTTATGACTGTGTCTCGGGTTCCGTGTCGGATTTCAAACCCTAGCCACTGTCTAGCCCTAAAACACCGATTTCGGCCCATTTTTGTTGGGTGGTACGAAAATCTCTTGAAAAGTCCAGATGAAATCGACGACCGCGAGATCCTTGTAGCATTCTTCTCCTAAATTTATGACTGTGTCTCGGATTTCAAACCCTAGCCATCGTCTGGCCCGAAATTACCGATTTCGGCCCATTTTTGTCAGGTGGTACGAAAATCGTCCGAAAAGTCCAGATGAAATCGACGACCGCGAGATCCTTGTAGCATTCATCTCCTAAATTTATGACTGTGTCACGGGTTCCGTGTCGGATTTCAAACCCTAGCCATCGTCTGGCCTGAAAATACCGACTTTGGCCCATTTTTGTCGTGTGGTACGAAAATCGCCCGAAAAGTCCAGATGAAATCGACGACCGCGAGATCCTTGTAGCATTCTTCTCCTAAATTTATGACTGTGTCTCGGGTTCCGTGTCGGATTTCAAACCCTAGCCATCGTCTGGCCCGAAAATACCGATTTTGGCCCATTATTGTCAGGTGGTACGAAAATCGCCCGAAAAGTCGAGATGAAATCGACGACCGCGAGATCCTTGTAGCATTCTTTTCCTAAATTTATAACTGTGTCTCTTGTTCCGTGTCGATTTTCAAACCCTAGCTAGTGTCTGGCCCGAAAATACCGATTTTCCGCCCATTTTTGTCGAGTTGTACGAAAATCGCCCGAAAAGTCCAGATGAAATCGACTACTGCAAGATCCTTGTAGCATTCTTCTCCTAAATTTATGACCGTGTCTCAAGTTCTGTGTCGGATTTCAAACCCTAGCCATTGATTGGCCCGAAAATACCGATTTCGGCCTATTTTTGTCGGGTGGTACGAAAATCGCCCGAAAAGTCCAGATGAAATCGACGACCGCGAGATCCTTATAGCATTCTTCTTCTAAATTTATAACTTTGCCTCGGGTTTCGTGTCGGACTTTAAACCCTAGCCATCGTCTGGCCCAAAAATATCGATTTCGGCCCATTTTTGTTGGGTGGTACGAAAATCGCCCGAAAAGTCCAGATGAAATCAACGACCGCGAGATCCTTGTAGCATTCTTCTCCTAAATTTATCAATGTGTCTCGGGTTCCGTGTCGAATTTCAAACCCTAGCCATCGTATGGCCCGAAAATACCGATTTCGGCCAATTTTTGTCGGGTCGTACGAAAATCGGCCGAAAAGTCTAGATGAAATCGACGACCGCGAGATCCTGGTAGCATTCTTTTCCTAAATTTATGACTGTGTCTCGGGTTCTGTGTCGGATTTCAAACCCTAGCAAGTGTCTAGCCCTAAAATACTGATTTCGGCCCATTTTTGTCAAGTGGTACGAAAATCGCCCGAAAAGTCCAGATGAAATCGACGACCGCGAGATCCTTGTAGCATTCTTCTCCTAAATTTATGACTGTGTCTCGGGTTCCGTGTCGGATTTAAAACCCTAGCCATATTCTGGCATGAAAATACCGATTTAGGCCCATTTTTGTCGTGTGGTACGAAAATCGCCTGAAAAGTCCAGATGAAATCGCCGACCGCAAGATCCTTGTAGCATTCTTCTCCTAAATTTATGACTGTGTCTCGGGTTCCGTGTCGGATTTCAAACCCTAGCCATCATCTGGCCAGAAAATACCGATTTTGGCCCATTTTTGTCGTGTGGTACGAAAATGGCCCGAAAAGTCCAGATGAAATCGCAACCGTGAGTTCCTTGTAGTATTCTTCTCCTAAATTTATGACTGTGTCTCGGGTTCCGTGTCGGATTTCAAACCCTAGCCATCGTCTGGCCCGAAAATACAGATTTCGACCCATTTTTGTCGTGTGGTACGAAAATGGCCCGAAAAGTCCAGATGAAATCGACGACCGCGAGATCCTTGTAGCATTCTTCTCCTAAATTTATGAATGTGTCTCGGGTTCCGTGTCGGATTTCAAACCCTAGCCATCGTTTGGCCCGAAAATACCGATTTCGGCCCATTTTTGTCGGGTGGTACGAAAATCGCCCGAAAAGTCCAGATGAAATCGACGACCGCGAGATCCTTGTAGCATTCTTCTCCTAAATTTATGACTGTGTCTCGGGTTTCATGTCGGATTTCAAACCCTAGCCTTTGTCTGGCCCGAAAATACCGATTTCGGCCCATTTTTGTCGGGTGGTACGAAAATCGCCCGAAAAGTCCAGATGAAATCGACGACCGCGAGATCCTTGTAGCATTCTTCTCCTAAATTTATGACTGTGTCTCGGGTTCCGTGTCGGATTTCAAACCCTAGCCATCTTTTGGCCCAAAAATACCAATTTCGGCAAATTTTTGTCGGGTGGTACGAAGATCGCCCGAAAAGTCCAGATGAAATCGACGACCGCGAGATCCTAGTAGCATTCTTCTCCTAAATTTATGATTGTGTCTCAGGTTCCGTGTCAGATTTCAAACCCTAGCCATCGCCTGGCCCGAAATTACCGATTTCGGCCCATTTTTTACCGGTGGTACAAAAATCGCCCGAAAAGTCTAGATGAAATCGATGACCGCGAGATCCTTGTGGCATTCTTCTCCAAAACTTATGACTGTGTCTCGGGTTCCGTGTCGGATTTCAAACCCTAGCCATCGTCTGGCCCGAAAATACCGATTTCGGCCCATTTTTGTCGGGTGGTACGAAAATCGCCCGAAAAGTGCAGATGAAATCGACGACCGCGAGATCCTTGTAGCATTCTTCTCTTTAATTTATGACTGTGTCTCGGGTTCCGTGTCGGATTTCAAACCCTAGCCATCGTTTGGCCCGAAAATACCGATTTCGGCCCATTTTTGTCGGGTGGTACGAAAATCGCCCGAAAAGTCGAGATGAAATCGACGACCGCGAGATCCTTGTAGCATTCTTTTCCTAAATTTATAACTGTGTCTCTTGTTCCGTGTCGATTTTCAAACCCTAGCGAGTGTCTGGCCCGAAAATACCGATTTTCCGCCCATTTTTGTCGAGTTGTACGAAAATCGCCCGAAAAGTCCAGATGAAATCGACTACTGCAAGATCCTTGTAGCATTCTTCTACTAAATTTATGACCGTGTCTCAAGTTCTGTGTCGGATTTCAAACCCTAGCCATTGATTGGCCCGAAAATACCGATTTCGGCCTATTTTTGTCGGGTGGTACGAAAATCGCCCGAAAAGTCCAGATGAAATCGACGACCGCGAGATCCTTATAGCATTCTTCTTCTAAATTTATAACTTTGCCTCGGGTTTCGTGTCGGACTTTAAACCCTAGCCATCGTCTGGCCCAAAAATATCGATTTCGGCCCATTTTTGTTGGGTGGTACGAAAATCGCCCGAAAAGTCCAGATGAAATCAACGACCGCGAGATCCTTGTAGCATTCTTCTCCTAAATTTATCAATGTGTCTCGGGTTCCGTGTCGAATTTCAAACCCTAGCCATCGTATGGCCCGAAAATACCGATTTCGGCCAATTTTTGTCGGGTCGTACGAAAATCGGCCGAAAAGTCTAGATGAAATCGACGACCGCGAGATCCTGGTAGCATTCTTTTCCTAAATTTATGACTGTGTCTCGGGTTCTGTGTCGGATTTCAAACCCTAGCAAGTGTCTAGCCCTAAAATACTGATTTCGGCCCATTTTTGTCAAGTGGTACGAAAATCGCCCGAAAAGTCCAGATGAAATCGACGACCGCGAGATCCTTGTAGCATTCTTCTCCTAAATTTATGACTGTGTCTCGGGTTCCGTGTCGGATTTAAAACCCTAGCCATCGTCTGGCATGAAAATACCGATTTAGGCCCATTTTTGTCGTGTGGTACGAAAATCGCCCGAAAAGTGCAGATGAAATCGACGACCGCGAGATCCTTGTAGCATTCTTCTCCTAAATTTATGACTGTGTCTCTGGTTCCGTGTCAGATTTCAAACCCTAGCCATCGTCTGGCCCGAAAATACCGATTTCGGCCCATTTTTGTCGGGTGGTACGAAAATCACCCGAAAAGTCCAGATGAAATAACCGACCGCGAGATCCTTGTAGCATTCTTCTCTTAAATTTATGACTGTGTCTCGGGTTCCGTGTCGGATTTCAAATCCTAGCCATCGTCTGGCCCGAAAATACCGATTTCGGCCCATTTTTGTCGGGTGGTACGAAAATCGCCCGAAAAGTGCAGATGAATTCGACGACCGCGAGATCCTTGTAGCATTCTTCTCCTAAATTTATGACTGTGTCTCGGGTTCCGTGTCGGATTTCAAACCCTAGCCATCGTCTGGCCCGAAAATACCGATTTCGGCCCATTTTTGTCGGGTGGTAGGAAAATCGCCCGAAAAGTCCAGATGAAATCGACGACCGCGAGATCCTTGTAGCATTCTTCTCCTAAATTTATGACTGTGTCTCGGGTTCCGTGTCGGATTTCAAACCCTAGCCATCGTCTGGCCCGAAAATACCGATTTTGGCCCATTATTGTCAGGTGGTACGAAAATCGCCCGAAAAGTCGAGATGAAATCGACGACCGCGAGATCCTTGTAGCATTCTTTTCCTAAATTTATAACTGTGTCTCTTGTTCCGTGTCGATTTTCAAACCCTAGCTAGTGTCTGGCCCGAAAATACCGATTTTCCGCCCATTTTTGTCGAGTTGTACGAAAATCGCCCGAAAAGTCCAGATGAAATCGACTACTGCAAGATCCTTGTAGCATTCTTCTCCTAAATTTATGACCGTGTCTCAAGTTCTGTGTCGGATTTCAAACCCTAGCCATTGATTGGCCCGAAAATACCGATTTCGGCCTATTTTTGTCGGGTGGTACGAAAATCGCCCGAAAAGTCCAGATGAAATCGACGACCGCGAGATCCTTATAGCATTCTTCTTCTAAATTTATAACTTTGCCTCGGGTTTCGTGTCGGACTTTAAACCCTAGCCATCGTCTGGCCCAAAAATATCGATTTCGGCCCATTTTTGTTGGGTGGTACGAAAATCGCCCGAAAAGTCCAGATGAAATCAACGACCGCGAGATCCTTGTAGCATTCTTCTCCTAAATTTATCAATGTGTCTCGGGTTCCGTGTCGAATTTCAAACCCTAGCCATCGTATGGCCCGAAAATACCGATTTCGGCCAATTTTTGTCGGGTCGTACGAAAATCGACCGAAAAGTCTAGATGAAATCGACGACCGCGAGATCCTGGTAGCATTCTTTTCCTAAATTTATGACTGTGTCTCGGGTTCTGTGTCGGATTTCAAACCCTAGCCAGTGTTTAGCCCTAAAATACTGATTTCGGCCCATTTTTGTCAAGTGGTACGAAAATCGCCCGAAAAGTCCAGATGAAATCGACGACCGCGAGATCCTTGTAGCATTCTTCTCCTAAATTTATGACTGTGTCTCGGGTTCCGTGTCGGATTTAAAACCCTAGCCATATTCTGGCATGAAAATACCGATTTAGGCCCATTTTTGTCGTGTGGTACGAAAATCGCCTGAAAAGTCCAGATGAAATCGCCGACCGCAAGATCCTTGTAGCATTCTTCTCCTAAATTTATGACTGTGTCTCGGGTTCCGTGTCGGATTTCAAACCCTAGCCATCATCTGGCCAGAAAATACCGATTTTGGCCCATTTTTGTCGTGTGGTACGAAAATGGCCCGAAAAGTCCAGATGAAATCGCAACCGTGAGTTCCTTGTAGTATTCTTCTCCTAAATTTATGACTGTGTCTCGGGTTCCGTGTCGGATTTCAAACCCTAGCCATCGTCTGGCCCGAAAATACAGATTTCGACCCATTTTTGTCGTGTGGTACGAAAATGGCCCGAAAAGTCCAGATGAAATCGACGACCGCGAGATCCTTGTAGCATTCTTCTCCTAAATTTATGAATGTGTCTCGGGTTCCGTGTCGGATTTCAAACCCTAGCCATCGTTTGGCCCGAAAATACCGATTTCGGCCCATTTTTGTCGGGTGGTACGAAAATCGCCCGAAAAGTCCAGATGAAATCGACGACCGCGAGATCCTTGTAGCATTCTTCTCCAAACTTTATGACTGTGTCTCGGGTTCCGTGTCGGATTTCAAACCCTAGCCATCGTCTGGCCCGAAAATACCGATTTCGGCCCATTTTTGTCGGGTGGTACGAAAATCGCCCGAAAAGTCCAGATGAAATCGACGACCGCGAGATCCTTGTAGCATTCTTCTCCTTAATTTATGAGTGTGTCTCAGGTTCTGTGTCGGATTTCAAACCCTAGCCATCGTCTGGCCCGAAAATACCGATTTCAGCCCATTTTTGTCGGGTGGTACGAAAATTGCCCAAAAAGTCCAGATGAAATCGACGACCGCGAGATCCTTGTAGCATTCTTCTCCAAAATTTATGACTGTGTCTCGGGTTCCGTGACGGATTTCAAACCCTAGGCATCGTCTGGCCCGAAAAAACCGATTTCGGCCCATTTTTGTCGGGTGCTACGAAAATCGCCCGAAAAGTCCAAATGAAAACGTTGACCGCGAGATCCTTGTAGAATTCTTCTCCTAAATTTATGACTCTGTCTCGAGTTCCGTGTTGTATTTCAAACCCTAGCTACGTCTGGCTCGAAAATACCGATTTCGGCCCATTTTTGTCGGGTGGTACGAAAATCGCCCGAAAAGTCCAGATGAAATCGACGACCGCGAGATCCTTGTAGCATTCTTCTCCTAAATTTATGACTGTGTCTCGGGTTCCGTGTCGGATTTCAAACCCTAGCCATCGTCTGGCCCGAAAATACCGATTTCGGCCCATTTTTGTCGGGTGGTAGGAAAATCGCCCGAAAAGTCCAGATGAAATCGACGACCGCGAGATCCTTGTAGCATTCTTCTCCTAAATTTATGACTGTGTCTCGGGTTCCGTGTCGGATTTCAAACCCTAGCCATCGTCTGGCCCGAAAATACCGATTTTGGCCCATTATTGTCAGGTGGTACGAAAATCGCCCGAAAAGTCGAGATGAAATCGACGACCGCGAGATCCTTGTAGCATTCTTTTCCTAAATTTATAACTGTGTCTCTTGTTCCGTGTCGATTTTCAAACCCTAGCTAGTGTCTGGCCCGAAAATACCGATTTTCCGCCCATTTTTGTCGAGTTGTACGAAAATCGCCCGAAAAGTCCAGATGAAATCGACTACTGCAAGATCCTTGTAGCATTCTTCTCCTAAATTTATGACCGTGTCTCAAGTTCTGTGTCGGATTTCAAACCCTAGCCATTGATTGGCCCGAAAATACCGATTTCGGCCTATTTTTGTCGGGTGGTACGAAAATCGCCCGAAAAGTCCAGATGAAATCGACGACCGCGAGATCCTTATAGCATTCTTCTTCTAAATTTATAACTTTGCCTCGGGTTTCGTGTCGGACTTTAAACCCTAGCCATCGTCTGGCCCAAAAATATCGATTTCGGCCCATTTTTGTTGGGTGGTACGAAAATCGCCCGAAAAGTCCAGATGAAATCAACGACCGCGAGATCCTTGTAGCATTCTTCTCCTAAATTTATCAATGTGTCTCGGGTTCCGTGTCGAATTTCAAACCCTAGCCATCGTATGGCCCGAAAATACCGATTTCGGCCAATTTTTGTCGGGTCGTACGAAAATCGGCCGAAAAGTCTAGATGAAATCGACGACCGCGAGATCCTGGTAGCATTCTTTTCCTAAATTTATGACTGTGTCTCGGGTTCTGTGTCGGATTTCAAACCCTAGCAAGTGTCTAGCCCTAAAATACTGATTTCGGCCCATTTTTGTCAAGTGGTACGAAAATCGCCCGAAAAGTCCAGATGAAATCGACGACCGCGAGATCCTTGTAGCATTCTTCTCCTAAATTTATGACTGTGTCTCGGGTTCCGTGTCGGATTTAAAACCCTAGCCATCGTCTGGCATGAAAATACCGATTTAGGCCCATTTTTGTCGTGTGGTACGAAAATCGCCCGAAAAGTGCAGATGAAATCGACGACCGCGAGATCCTTGTAGCATTCTTCTCCTAAATTTATGACTGTGTCTCTGGTTCCGTGTCAGATTTCAAACCCTAGCCATCGTCTGGCCCGAAAATACCGATTTCGGCCCATTTTTGTCGGGTGGTACGAAAATCACCCGAAAAGTCCAGATGAAATAACCGACCGCGAGATCCTTGTAGCATTCTTCTCTTAAATTTATGACTGTGTCTCGGGTTCCGTGTCGGATTTCAAATCCTAGCCATCGTCTGGCCCGAAAATACCGATTTCGGCCCATTTTTGTCGGGTGGTACGAAAATCGCCCGAAAAGTCCAGATGAAATCGCTGACCGCGAGATCCTTGTAGCATTCTTCTCCTTAATTTATGACTGTGTCTCGGGTTCCGTGTCGGATTCCAAACCCTAGCCATCGTCTGGCCCGAAAATACCAATTTCGGCCCATTTTTGTCGGGTGGTACGAAAATCCCCCGAAAAGTCCAGATGAAATCGATGACCGCAAGATCCTTGTGGCATTCTTTTCCAAAATTTATGACAGTGTCTCGGGTTCCGTGTTGGATTTCAAACCCTAGCCATCGTCTGGCCCGAAAATACCAATTTCGGCCAATTTTTGTCGAGTGGTACGAAAATTGCCCGAAAAGTCCAGATGAAATCGATGACCGCGAGATCCTTGTGGCATTCTTCGCCAAAATTTATGACTGTGTCTCGGGTTCCGTGTCGGATTTCAAACCCTAGCCATCGTCTGGCCCGAAAATACCAATTTCGACCCATTTTTATCGGGTGGTACGAAAATCGCCCGAAAAGTCCAGATGAAATCGATGACCGCAACATTCTTGTGGCATTCTATTCCAAAATTTATGACTGTGTCTCGGGTTCTGTGTCGGATTTCAAACCCTAGCCATTGTCTGGCCCGAAAATACCAATTTCGGCCCATTTTTGTCGGGTGGTACGAAAATCGCCCGAAAGGTCCAGATGAAATCGATGACCGCAAGATCCTTATGGCATTCTTTTCCAAAATTTATGACTTTGTCTCGGGCTCCGTGTCGGATTTCAAACCCTAGCCATCGTCTGGCCCGAAAATACCGATTTCGGCCCATTTTTGTCGAGTGGTACGAAAATCGCCCGAAAAGTCCAGATGAAATCACCGACCGCGAGATCCTTGTGGTATTCTTCTCCAAAATTTATGACTGTGTCTCGGGTTCCGTGTCGGATTTCAAACCCTAGCCATCGTCTGGCCCGAAAATACCAATTTCGACCCATTTTTATCGGGTGGTACGAAAATCGCCCGAAAAGTCCAGATGAAATCGATGACCGCAACATTCTTGTGGCATTCTATTCCAAAATTTATGACTGTGTCTCGGGTTCCGTGTCGGATTTCAAACCCTAGCCATTGTCTGGCCCGAAAATACCAATTTCGGCCCATTTTTGTCGGGTGGTACGAAAATTGCCCAAAAGGTCCAGATGAAATCGATGACCGCAAGATCCTTGTGGCATTCTTTTCCAAAATTTATGACTTTGTCTCGGGTTCCGTGTCGGATTTCAAACCCTAGCCATCGTCTGGCCCGAAAATACCGATTTCGACCCATTTTTGTCGAGTGGTACGAAAATCGCCCGAAAAGTCCAGATGAAATCACCGACCGCGAGATCCTTGTGGTGTTCTTCTCCAAAATTTATGACTGTGTCTCGGGTTCCGTGTCGGATTTCAAACCCTAGCCATCGTCTGGCCCGAAAATACCGATTTCGGCCCATTTTTGTCGGGTGGTACGAAAATCGCCCGAAAAGTCCAGATGAAATCGACGACCGCGAGATCCTAGTAGCATTCTTCTCCTAAATTTATGACTGTGTCTCGGGTTCCGTGTCGGATTTCAAACCCTAGCCATCGTCTGGCCCGAAAATACCGATTTCGGCCCATTTTTGTCGGGTGGTACGAAAATCGCCCGAAAAGTCCAGATGAAATCGAAGACAGCGAGATCCTTTTAGCATTCTTCTCCAAAATTTGTGAATGTGTCTCGGGTTCCGTGCCGTATTTCAAACCCTAGCCATCGTCTGGCCCGAAAATACCGATTTCGGCCCATTTTTGTCGGGTGGTACGAAAATCGCCCGAAAAGTGCAGATGAAATCGACGACCGCGAGATCCTTGTAGCATTCTTCTCCTAAATTTATGACTGTGTCTCGGGTTCCATGTCGGATTTCGAACCCTAGCCATCGTCTGGCCCAAAAATACCAATTTCGGCCAATTTTTTTCGGGTGGTACGAAAATCGCCCGAAAAGTCCAGATGAAATCGACGACCGCGAGATCCTTGTAGCATTCTTCTCCTAAATTTATGACTGTGTCTCGGGTTCCGTGTCGGATTTCAAACCCTAGCCATCGTCTGGCCCGAAAATACTAATTTCGGCCCTTTTTTGTCGGGTGGTACGAAAATCGCCCGAAAAGTCCAGATGAAATCGACGACCGCGAGATCCTTGTAGCATTCTTCTCCTAAATTTATGACTGTGTCTCGGGTTCCGTGTCGGATTTCAAACCCTAGCCATCGTCTGGCCCGAAAATACTGATTTCGGCCCATTTTTGTCGAGTGGTACGAAAATCGCCGGAAAAGTGCAGATGAAATCGACGACCGCGAGATCCTTGTAGCATTCTTCTCCAAAATTTATGACTGTGTCTCGGGTTCCGTGTCGGATTTCAAACCCTAGCCATCGTCTGGCCCGAAAATACCGATTTCGGCCCATTTTTGTCGGGTGGTACGAAAATCGCCCGAAAAGTCCACATGAAATCGACGACCGCGAGATCCTTGTAGCATTCTTCTCCTAAATTTATGACTGTGTCTCAGGTTCCGTGTCGGATTTCAAACCCTAGCCATCGTCTGGCCCGAAAATACCGATTTCGGCCCATTTTTGTCGGGTGGTACGAAAATCGCCCGAAAAGTCCAGATGAAATCGACGACCGCGAGATCCTTGTAGCATTCTTCTCATAAATTTATGACTGTGTCTCAAGTTCCGTGTCGGATTTCAAACCCTAGCCAGTGTCTAGCCCTAAAATACTGATTTCGGCCCATTTTTGTCAAGTGGTACGAAAATCGCCCGAAAAGTCCAGATGAAATCGACGACCGCGAGATCCTTGTAGCATTCTTCTCCTAAATTTATGACTGTGTCTCGGGTTCCGTGTCGGATTTAAAACCCTAGCCATCGTCTGGCATGAAAATACCGATTTAGGCCCATTTTTGTCGTGTGGTACGAAAATCGCCTGAAAAGTCCAGATGAAATCGCCGACCGCAAGATCCTTGTAGCATTCTTCTCCTAAATTTATGACTGTGTCTCGGGTTCCGTGTCGGATTTCAAACCCTAGCCATCATCTGGCCAGAAAATACCGATTTTGGCCCATTTTTGTCGTGTGGTACGAAAATGGCCCGAAAAGTCCAGATGAAATCGCAACCGTGAGTTCCTTGTAGTATTCTTCTCCTAAATTTATGACTGTGTCTCGGGTTCCGTGTCGGATTTCAAACCCTAGCCATCGTCTGGCCCGAAAATACAGATTTCGACCCATTTTTGTCGTGTGGTACGAAAATGGCCCGAAAAGTCCAGATGAAATCGACGACCGCGAGATCCTTGTAGCATTCTTCTCCTAAATTTATGAATGTGTCTCGGGTTCCGTGTCGGATTTCAAACCCTAGCCATCGTTTGGCCCGAAAATACCGATTTCGGCCCATTTTTGTCGGGTGGTACGAAAATCGCCCGAAAAGTCGAGATGAAATCGACGACCGCGAGATCATTGTAGCATTCTTTTCCTAAATTTATAACTGTGTCTCTTGTTCCGTGTCGATTTTCAAACCCTAGCCAGTGTCTGGCCCGAAAATACCGATTTTTCCGCCCATTTTTGTCGAGTTGTACGAAAATCGCCCGAAAAGTCCAGATGAAATCGACTACTGCAAGATCCTTGTAGCATTCTTCTCCTAAATTTATGACCGTGTCTCAAGTTCTGTGTCGGATTTCAAACCCTAGCCATTGATTGGCCCGAAAATACCGATTTCGGCCTATTTTTGTCGGTTGGTACGAAAATCGCCCGAAAAGTCCAGATGAAATCGACGACCGCGAGATCCTTATAGCATTCTTCTTCTAAATTTATAACTTTGCCTCGGGTTTCGTGTCGGACTTTAAACCCTAGCCATCGTCTGGCCCAAAAATATCGATTCCGGCCCATTTTTGTTGGGTGGTACGAAAATCACCTGGAAAGTCCAGATGAAATCAACGACCGCGAGATCCTTGTAGCATTCTTCTCCTAAATTTATGACCGTGTCTCAAGTTCTGTGTCGGATTTCAAACCCTAGCCATTGATTGGCCCGAAAATACCGATTTCGGCCTATTTTTGTCGGTTGGTACGAAAATCGCACGAAAAGTCCAGATGAAATCGACGACCGCGAGATCCTTATAGCATTCTTCTTCTAAATTTATAACTTTGCCTCGGGTTTCGTGTCGGACTTTAAACCCTAGCCATCGTCTGGCCCAAAAATATCGATTTCGGCCCATTTTTGTTGGGTGGTACGAAAATCGCCTGGAAAGTCCAGATGAAATCAACGACCGCGAGATCCTTGTAGCATTCTTCTCCTAAATTTATCAATGTGTCTCGGGTTCCGTGTCGAATTTCAAACCCTAGCCATCGTATGGCCCGAAAATACCGATTTCGGCCAATTTTTGTCGGGTTGTACGAAAATCGGCCGAAAAGTCTAGATGAAATCGACGACCGCGAGATCCTTGTAGCATTCTTCTCCTAAATTTATGACTGTGTCTCGGGTTCCATGTCAGATTTCAAACCCTAGCCATCGTATGGCCCGAAAATACCGATTTCGACCCAAGATTGTCGATTGGTACAAAAATTGCTTGAACAGTCCATATGAAATCGACGAAAGCGAGATCCTTGTAGCATTCTTCTCCTAAATTTATGACTGTGTCTCGGGTTCCCTGTCGGATTTCAAACCCTAGCCATCGTCTGGCCCGAAAATACCGATTTCGGCCCATTTTTGTTGGGTGGTACGAAAATCGCCCGAAAAGTCCAGATGAAATCGACGACTGCGAGATTCTTGTAGCATTCTTCTCCTAAATTTATGACTGTGTCTCGGGTTCCGTGTCGGATTTCAAACCCTAGCCATCGTCTGGCCCGAAAATACTGATTTTGGCCCATTATTGTCGAGTGGTTCGAAAATCGCCCGAAAAGTCCAGATGAAATCGACGACCGTTAGATCCTTGTAGCATTCTTTTCCTAAATTTATAACTGTGTTTCTTGTTCCGTGTCGAATTTCAAACCCTAGCCAGTGTCTGGCCCGAAAATACCGATTTTCGGCCCATTTTTGTCGGGTTGTACGAAAATCGCCCGACTAGTCCAGATGAAATCGACGATCGCGAGATCCTTGTAGCATTCTTCTCCTAAATTTATAACTTTGCCTCGGGTTCCGTGTCGGATTTCAAACCCTAGCCATCGTATGGCCCGAAAATGACGATTTCGGCACATTTTTGTGGGGTCGTACGAAAATCGGCCGAAAAGTCTAGATGAAATCGACGACCGTGAGATCCTTGTAGCATTCTTTTCCTAAATTTATGACTGTGTCTCGGGTTCCGTGTCAGATTTCAAACCCTAGCCAGTGTCTAGTCTGAAGATACCGATTTCGGCCTATTTTTGTCCGGTGGTACGAAAATCGCCCGAAAAGTCCAGATGAAATAGACGACCGCAAGATCCTTGTAGCATTCTTCTGCTAAATTTATGACTGTGTCTCGGGTTCCGTGTAGGATTTCAAACCCTAGCCATCGTCTAGCCCGAAAATACCGATTTTGGCCCATTAATGTCGGGTGGTACGAAAATCGCCCGAAAAGTCCAGATGAAATCGACGACCGCGAGATCCTTGTAGCATTCTTCTCCTAAATTTATGACCGTGTCTCGGGTTCCGTGTCGGATTTCAAACCCTAGCCATTGATTGGCCCGAAAATACCGATTTCGGCCTATTTTGTCGGGTGGTACAAAAATCGCCCGAAAAGTCCAGATGAAATCGACGACCGCGAGATCCTTGTAGCATTCTTCTTCTAAATTTATAACTTTGCCTCGGGTTTCGTGTCGGACTTCAAACCCTAGCCATCGTCTGGCCCAAAAATATCGATTTCGGCCCATTTTTGTTGGGTGGTACGAAAATCGCCCGGAAAGTCCAGATGAAATCAACGACCGCGAGATCCTTGTAGCATTCTTCTCCTAAATTTATCAATGTGTCTCGGGTTCCGTGTCGAATTTCAAACCCTAGCCATCGTATGGCCCGAAAATACCGATTTCGGCCCATTTTTGTCGGGTCGTACGAAAATCGACCGAAAAGTCTAGATGAAATCGACGACCGCGAGATCCTTGTAGCATTCTTTTCCTAAATTTATGACTGTGTCTCGGGTTCCGTGTCGGATTTCAAACCCTAGCCAGTGTCTAGCCCTAAAATACCGATTTCGGCCCATTTTTGTCGGGTGGTACGAAAATCGCTTGAAAAGTCCAGATGAAATCGACGACCGCGAGATCCTTGTAGCATTCTTCTCCTATGTTTATGACTATGTCTCAAGTTCCGTGTCGGATTTCAAACCCTAGCCATCGTATGGCCCGAAAATACCGATTTCGGCCCATTTTTGTTGGGTGGTACGAAAATCGCCCGAAAAGTCTAGATGAAATCGACGACCGCGAGATCCTTTTAGCATTCTTTTCCTGAATTTATGACTGTGTCTCGGGTTCCGTGTCGGATTTCAAACCCTAGCCAGTGTCTAGTCTGAAAATACCGATTTCGGCCCATTTTTGTCCGGTAGTACGAAAATCGCCCGAAAAGTTCAGATGAAAACGACGACCGCGAGATCCTTGTAGCATTCTTCTCCTAAATTTATGACTGTGTCTCGGGTTCCGTGTCGGATTTCAAACCCTAGCCATCGTCTGGCCCGAAAATACCGATTTTGGCCCATTATTGTCAGGTGGTACGAAAATCGCCCGAAAAGTCGAGATGAAATCGACGACCGCGAGATCCTTGTAGCATTCTTTTCCTAAATTTATAACTGTGTCTCTTGTTCCGTGTCGATTTTCAAACCCTAGCTAGTGTCTGGCCCGAAAATACCGATTTTCCGCCCATTTTTGTCGAGTTGTACGAAAATCGCCCGAAAAGTCCAGATGAAATCGACTACTGCAAGATCCTTGTAGCATTCTTCTCCTAAATTTATGACCGTGTCTCAAGTTCTGTGTCGGATTTCAAACCCTAGCCATTGATTGGCCCGAAAATACCGATTTCGGCCTATTTTTGTCGGGTGGTACGAAAATCGCCCGAAAAGTCCAGATGAAATCGACGACCGCGAGATCCTTATAGCATTCTTCTTCTAAATTTATAACTTTGCCTCGGGTTTCGTGTCGGACTTTAAACCCTAGCCATCGTCTGGCCCAAAAATATCGATTTCGGCCCATTTTTGTTGGGTGGTACGAAAATCGCCCGAAAAGTCCAGATGAAATCAACGACCGCGAGATCCTTGTAGCATTCTTCTCCTAAATTTATCAATGTGTCTCGGGTTCCGTGTCGAATTTCAAACCCTAGCCATCGTATGGCCCGAAAATACCGATTTCGGCCAATTTTTGTCGGGTCGTACGAAAATCGGCCGAAAAGTCTAGATGAAATCGACGACCGCGAGATCCTGGTAGCATTCTTTTCCTAAATTTATGACTGTGTCTCGGGTTCTGTGTCGGATTTCAAACCCTAGCAAGTGTCTAGCCCTAAAATACTGATTTCGGCCCATTTTTGTCAAGTGGTACGAAAATCGCCCGAAAAGTCCAGATGAAATCGACGACCGCGAGATCCTTGTAGCATTCTTCTCCTAAATTTATGACTGTGTCTCGGGTTCCGTGTCGGATTTAAAACCCTAGCCATCGTCTGGCATGAAAATACCGATTTAGGCCCATTTTTGTCGTGTGGTACGAAAATCGCCTGAAAAGTCTAGATGAAATCGCCGACCGCAAGATCCTTGTAGCATTCTTCTCCTAAATTTATGACTGTGTCTCGGGTTCCGTGTCGGATTTCAAACCCTAGCCATCATCTGGCCAGAAAATACCGATTTTGGCCCATTTTTGTCGTGTGGTACGAAAATGGCCCGAAAAGTCCAGATGAAATCGCAACCGCGAGTTCCTTGTAGCATTCTTCTCCTAAATTTATGACTGTGTCTCGGGTTCCGTGTCGGATTTCAAACCCTAGCCATCGTCTGGCCCGAAAATACAGATTTCGACCCATTTTTGTCGTGTGGTACGAAAATGGCCCGAAAAGTCCAGATGAAATCGACGACCGCGAGATCCTTGTAGCATTCTTCTCCTAAATTTATGAATGTGTCTCGGGTTCCGTGTCGGATTTCAAACCCTAGCCATCGTTTGGCCCGAAAATACCGATTTCGGCCCATTTTTGTCGGGTGGTACGAAAATCGCCCGAAAAATCGAGATGAAATCGACGACCGCGAGATCCTTGTAGCATTCTTTTCCTAAATTTATAACTGTGTCTCTTGTTCCGTGTCGATTTTCAAACCCTAGCCAGTGTCTGGCCCGAAAATACCGATTTTCCGCCCATTTTTGTCGAGTTGTACGAAAATCGCTCGAAAAGTCCAGATGAAATCGACTACTGCAAGATCCTTGTACCATTCTTCTCCTAAATTTATGACCGTGTCTCAAGTTCTGTGTCGGATTTCAAACCCTAGCCATTGATTGGCCCGAAAATACCGATTTCGGCCTATTTTTGTCGGTTGGTACGAAAATCGCCCGAAAAGTCCAGATGAAATCGACGACCGCGAGATCCTTATAGCATTCTTCTTCTAAATTTTATAACTTTGTCTCGGGTTCCGTGTCGGACTTTAAACCCTAGCCATCGTCTGGCCCGAAAATACTGATTTTGGCCCATTATTGTCAGGTGGTACGAAAATCGCCCGAAAAGTCGAGATGAAATCGACGACCGCGAGATCCTTGTAGCATTCTTTTCCTAAATTTATAACTGTGTCTCTTGTTCCGTGTCGATTTTCAAACCCTAGCCAGTGTCTTGCCCGAAAATACCGATTTTCGGCCCATTTTTGTCGAGTTGTACGAAAATCGCCCGAAAAGTCCAGATGAAATCGACGACCGCGAGATCCTTGTAGCATTCTTTTCCTGAATTTATGACTGTGTCTCGGGTTCCGTGTCGGATTTCAAACCCTAGCCAGTGTCTAGTCTGAAAATACCGATTTCGACCCATTTTTGTCCGGTGGTACGAAAATCGCCCGAAAAGTCCAGATGAAATCGACGACCGCGAGATCCTTGTAGCATTCTTCTCCTATGTTTATGACTATGTCTCAGGTTCCGTGTCGGATTTCAAACCCTAGCCATCGCCTGGCCCGAAAATACCGATTTCGGCCCATTTTTGTCGGGTTGTACGAAAATCGCCCGAAAAGTCCAGATGAAATCGACTACTGCGAGATCCTTGTAGCATTCTTCTCCTAAATTTATGACCGTGTCTCGGGTTCCGTGTCGGATTTCAAACCCTAGCCATTGATTGGCCCGAAAATACTGATTTCGGCATATTTTGTCGGGTGGTACGAAAATCGCCCGAAAAGTCCAGATGAAATCGACGACCGCGAGATCCTTGTAGCATTCTTATTCTAAATTAATAACTTTGCCTCGGGTTTCGTGTCGGACTTCAAACCCTAGCCATCGTCTGGCCCAAAAATATCGATTTCGGCCCATTTTTGTTGGGTGGTACGAAAATCGCCCGGAAAGTCCAGATGAAATCAACGACCGCGAGATCCTTGTAGCATTCTTCTCCTAAATTTATCAATGTGTCTCGGGTTCCGTGTCGAATTTCAAACCCTAGCCATCGTATGGCCCGAAAATACCGATTTCGGCCCATTTTTGTCGGGTCGTACGAAAATCGACCGAAAAGTCTAAATGAAATCGACGACCGCGAGATCCTTGTAGCATTCTTTTCCTAAATTTATGACTGTGTCTCGGGTTCCATGTCGGATTTCAATCCCTAGCCAGTGTCTAGCCCTAAAATACCGATTTCGGCCCATTTTTGTCGGGTGGTACGAAAATCGCTTGAAAAGTCCAGATGAAATCGAAGACCGCGAGATCCTTGTAGCATTCTTCTCCAATGTTTATGACTATGTCTCAGGTTCCGTGTCAGATTTCAAACCCTAGCCATCGCCTGGCCCGAAAATACCGATTTCGGCCCATTTTTGTTGGGTGGTACGAAAATCGCCCGAAAAGTCCAGATGAAATCGAGGACCGCGAGATCCTTGTAGCATTCTTCTCCTGAATTTATGACTGTGTCTCGGGTTCCGTGTCGGATTTCAAACCCTAGCCATCGTCTGGCCCGAAAAGACCGATTTCGGCATATTTTTGTCCGGTGGTACGAAAATCGCCCGAAAAGTCCAGATGAAATCGACGACCGCGAGATCCTTGTAGCATTCTTCTCCTAAATTTATGACTGTGTCTCGGGTTCCGTGTCGGATTTCAAACCCTAGCCATCGTCTGGCCCGAAAATACCGATTTTGGCCCATTATTGTCAGGTGGTACGAAAATCGCCCGAAAAGTCGAGATGAAATCGACGACCGCGAGATCCTTGTAGCATTCTTTTCCTAAATTTATAACTGTGTCTCTTGTTCCGTGTCGATTTTGAAACCCTAGCCAGTGTCTGGCCCGAAAATACCGATTTTCGGCCTATTTTTTGTCGAGTTGTACAAAAATCGCCCGAAAAGTCCAGATGAAATCGACGACCGCGAGATCCTTGTAGCATTCTTTTCCTGAATTTATGACTGTGTCTCGGGTTCCGTGTCGGATTTCAAACCCTAGCCAGTGTCTAGTCTGAAAATACCGATTTCGACCCATTTTTGTCCGGTGGTACGAAAATCGCCCGAAAAGTCCAGATGAAATCGACGACCGCGAGATCCTTGTAGCATTCTTCTCCTATGTTTATGACTATGTCTCAGGTTCCGTGTCGGATTTCAAACCCTAGCCATCGCCTGGCCCGAAAATACCGATTTCGGCCCATTTTTGTCGGGTTGTACGAAAATCGCCCGAAAAGTCCAGATGAAATCGACTACTGCGAGATCCTTGTAGCATTCTTCTCCTAAATTTATGACCGTGTCTCGGGTTCCGTGTCGGATTTAAAACCCTAGCCATCGTATGGCCCGAAAATACCGATTTTGGCACATTTTTGTGGGGTCGTACGAAAATCGGCCGAAAAGTCTAGATGAAATCGACGACCGCGAGATCCTTGTAGCATTCTTCTCCTAAATTTATGACTTTGTCTCGGGTTCCGTGTCGGATTTCAAACCCTAGCCATCGTCTGGCCCGAAAATACCGATTTTGGCCCATTATTGTCGGGTGGTACGAAAATCACCCAAAAAGTCCAGATGAAATCGACGACTGCGAGATCCTTGTAGCATTCTTCTCCTAAATTTATAATTGTGTCTCTTGTTCCGTGTCGGATTTCAAACCCTAGCCAGTGTCTGGCCCGAAAATACCGATTTCGGCCCCTTTTTTATTGGGTGGTACGAAAAATCGCCCGAAAAGTCCAGATGAAATCGACTACTGCGAGATCCTTGTAGCATTCTTCTCCTAAATTTATGACTGTGTCTCGGGTTCCGTGTCGGATTTCAAACCCTAGCCATCGTCTGGCCTGAAAATACCGATTTTGGCCCATTTTTGTCGTGTGGTACGAAAATCGCCCGAAAAGTCCAGATGAAATCGAGGACCGCGAGATCCTTCTAGAATTCTTCTCCTAAATTTATGACTGTGTCTCGGGTTCCGTGTCGGATTTCAAACCCTAGCAATCGTCTGGCCCGAAAATACAGATTTCGACCCAATTTTGTCGGGTGGTACAAAAATCGTTTGAAAAGTCCAGATGAAATCGACGACCGCGAGATCCTTGTAGGATTCTTCTCCTAAATTTATCAATGTGTCTCGGGTTCCGTGTCGAATTTCAAACCCTAGCCATCGTATGGCCCGAAAATACCGATTTCGGCCCATTTTTGTCGGGTCGTACGAAAATCGACCGAAAAGTCTAGATGAAATCGACGATCGCGAGATCCTTGTAGCATTCTTCTCCTAAATTTATGACTGTGTCTCGGGTTCCGTGTCGGATTTCAAACCCTAGCCATCATCTGGCCTAAAAATACCGATTTTGGCCCATTTTTGTCGTGTGGTACGAAAATCGCCCGAAAAGTCCAGATGAAATCGACGACCGCGAGATCCTTGTAGCATTCTTCTCCTAAATTTATGACTGTGTCTCGGGTTCCGTGTCGGATTTCAAACCCTAGCCATCGTCTGGCCCGAAAATACCGATTTCGGCCCATTTTTGTCAAGTGGTACGAAAATCGCCCGAAAAGTCCAGATGAAATCGACGACCGCGAGATCCTTGTAGCATTCTTCTCCTAAATTTATGACTGTGTCTCGGGTTCCGTGTCGGATTTAAAACCCTAGCCATCGTCTGGCATGAAAATACCGATTTAGGCCCATTTTTGTCGTGTGGTACGAAAATCGCCTGAAAAGTCTAGATGAAATCGCCGACCGCAAGATCCTTGTAGCATTCTTCTCCTAAATTTATGACTGTGTCTCGGGTTCCGTGTCGGATTTCAAACCCTAGCCATCATCTGGCCAGAAAATACCGATTTTGGCCCATTTTTGTCGTGTGGTACGAAAATGGCCCGAAAAGTCCAGATGAAATCGCAACCGTGAGTTCCTTGTAGTATTCTTCTCCTAAATTTATGACTGTGTCTCGGGTTCCGTGTCGGATTTCAAACCCTAGCCATCGTCTGGCCCGAAAATACAGATTTCGACCCATTTTTGTCGTGTGGTACGAAAATGGCCCGAAAAGTCCAGATGAAATCGACGACCGCGAGATCCTTGTAGCATTCTTCTCCTAAATTTATGAATGTGTCTCGGGTTCCGTGTCGGATTTCAAACCCTAGCCATCGTTTGGCCCGAAAATACCGATTTCGGCCCATTTTTGTCGGGTGGTACGAAAATCGCCCGAAAAGTCGAGATGAAATCGACGACCGCGAGATCATTGTAGCATTCTTTTCCTAAATTTATAACTGTGTCTCTTGTTCCGTGTCGATTTTCAAACCCTAGCCAGTGTCTGGCCCGAAAATACCGATTTTTCCGCCCATTTTTGTCGAGTTGTACGAAAATCGCCCGAAAAGTCCAGATGAAATCGACTACTGCAAGATCCTTGTAGCATTCTTCTCCTAAATTTATGACCGTGTCTCAAGTTCTGTGTCGGATTTCAAACCCTAGCCATTGATTGGCCCGAAAATACCGATTTCGGCCTATTTTTGTCGGGTGGTACGAAAATCGCCCGAAAAGTCCAGATGAAATCGACGACCGCGAGATCCTTATAGCATTCTTCTTCTAAATTTATAACTTTGCCTCGGGTTTCGTGTCGGACTTTAAACCCTAGCCATCGTCTGGCCCAAAAATATCGATTTCGGCCCATTTTTGTTGGGTGGTACGAAAATCGCCCGAAAAGTCCAGATGAAATCAACGACCGCGAGATCCTTGTAGCATTCTTCTCCTAAATTTATCAATGTGTCTCGGGTTCCGTGTCGAATTTCAAACCCTAGCCATCGTATGGCCCGAAAATACCGATTTCGGCCCATTTTTGTCGGGTCGTACGAAAATCGACCGAAAAGTCTAGATGAAATCGACGACCGCGAGATCCTTGTAGCATTCTTTTCCTAAATTTATGACTGTGTCTCGGGTTCCGTGTCGGATTTCAAACCCTAGCCAGTGTCTAGCCCTAAAATACCGATTTCGGCCCATTTTTGTCGGGTGGTACGAAAATCGCTTGAAAAGTCCAGATGAAATCGACGACCGCGAGATCCTTGTAGCATTCTTCTCCTATGTTTATGACTATGTCTCAAGTTCCGTGTCGGATTTCAAACCCTAGCCATCGTATGGCCCGAAAATACCGATTTCGGCCCATTTTTGTTGGGTGGTACGAAAATCGCCCGAAAAGTCTAGATGAAATCGACGACCGCGAGATCCTTTTAGCATTCTTTTCCTGAATTTATGACTGTGTCTCGGGTTCCGTGTCGGATTTCAAACCCTAGCCAGTGTCTAGTCTGAAAATACCGATTTCGGCCCATTTTTGTCCGGTAGTACGAAAATCGCCCGAAAAGTTCAGATGAAAACGACGACCGCGAGATCCTTGTAGCATTCTTCTCCTAAATTTATGACTGTGTCTCGGGTTCCGTGTCGGATTTCAAACCCTAGCCATCGTCTGGCCCGAAAATACCGATTTTGGCCCATTATTGTCAGGTGGTACGAAAATCGCCCGAAAAGTCGAGATGAAATCGACGACCGCGAGATCCTTGTAGCATTCTTTTCCTAAATTTATAACTGTGTCTCTTGTTCCGTGTCGATTTTCAAACCCTAGCCAGTGTCTGGCCCGAAAATACCGATTTTCGGCCCATTTTTGTCGAGTTGTACAAAAATCGCCCGAAAAGTCCAGATGAAATCGACGACCGCGAGATCCTTGTAGAATTCTTTTCCTGAGTTTATGACTGTGTCTCGGGTTCCGTGTCGGATTTCAAACCTTAGCCAGTGTCTAGTTTGAAAATACCGATTTCGGCCCATTTTTGTCCGGTGGTACGAAAATCGCCCGAAAAGTCCAGATGAAATCGACGACCACGAGATCCTTGTAGCATTCTTCTCCTATGTTTATGACTATGTCTCAGGTTCCGTGTCGGATTTCAAACCCTAGCCATCGTCTGGCACGAAAATACCGATTTCGGCATATTTTTGTCAGGTGGTACGAAAATCGCCCGAAAAGTCCAGATGAAATCGACTACTGCGAGGTCCTTGTAGCATTCTTCTCCTAAATTTATGACCGTGTCTCAAGTTCTGTGTCGGATTTCAAACCCTAGCCATTGATTGGCCCGAAAATACCGATTTCGGCCTATTTTTGTCGGGTGGTACGAAAATCGCCCGAAAAGTCCAGATGAAATCGACGACCGCGAGATCCTTGTAGCATTCTTCTTCTAAATTTATAACTTTGCCTCGGGTTTCGTGTCGGACTTTAAACCCTAGCCATCGTCTGGCCCAAAAATATCGATTTCGGCCCATTTTTGTTGGGTGGTCCGAAAATCGCCCGGAAAGTCCAGATGAAATCAACGACCGCGAGATCCTTGTAGCATTCTTCTCTTAAATTTATCAATGTGTCTCGGGTTCCGTGTCGAATTTCAAACCCTAGCCATCGTATGGCCCGAAAATACCGATTTCGGCCAATTTTTGTCTGGTCGTACGAAAATCGGCCGAAAAGTCTAGATGAAATCGACGACCGCGAGATCCTTGTAGCATTCTTTTCCTAAATTTATGACTGTGTCTCGGGTTCCGTGTCGGATTTCAAACCCTAGCCATCGTCTGGCCCGAAAAGACCGATTTCGGCATATTTTTGTCCGGTGGTACGAAAATCGCCCGAAAAGTCCAGATGAAATCGACGACCGCGAGATCCTTGTAGCATTCTTCTCCTAAATTTATGACTGTGTCTCGGGTTCCGTGTC
>JBBPBP010009777.1:1901115-1911956 GCA_037974735.1 Cicer chorassanicum
GAGTGGTACGAAAATCGCTTGAAAAGTCCAGATGAAATCGTTGACCGCGAGATCCTTGTAGCATTCTTCTCCTATGTTTATGACTATGTCTCAAGTTCCGTGTCGGATTTCAAACCCTAGCCATCGCCTGGCCCGAAAATACCGATTTCGGCCCATTTTTGTCGGGTGGTACGAAAATCGCCCGAAAAGTCCTGATGAAATCGACGACCGCGAGATCCTTGTAGCATTCTTTTCCTAAATTTATAACTGTGTCTCTTGTTCCGGTTCGAATTTCAAACCCTAGCCAGTGTTTGGCCCGAAAATACCTATTTTCGGCCCATTTTTGTCGGGTTGTACGAAAATCGCCCGAAAAGTCCAGATGAAATCGACTACTGCGAGATCCTTGTAGCATTCTTCTCCTAAATTTATGACCGTGTCTCGGGTTCCAGGTCGGATTTCAAACCCTAGCCATTGATTGGCCCGAAAATACCGATTTCAGCCTATTTTTGTCGGGTGGTACGAAAATCGCCCGAAAAGTCCAGATGAAGTCGACGACCGCGAGATCCTTGTAGCATTCTTCTTCTAAATTTATAACTTTGCCTCGGGTTTCGTGTCGAATTTCAAACCCTAGCCATCGTATGGCCCGAAAATACCGACTCCGGCCCATTTTTGTCGGGTCGTACGAAAATCGGCCGAAAAGTCTAGATGAAATCGACGACCGCGAGATCCTTGTAGCATTCTTTTCCTAAATTTATGACTGTGTCTCAGGTTCCGTGTCGAATTTCAAACCCTAGCCAGTGTCTAGCCCTAAAATACCGATTTCGGCCCATTTTTGTAGAGTGGTACGAAAATCGCTTGAAAAGTCCAGATGAAATCGTTGACCGCGAGATCCTTGTAGCATTCTTCTCCTATGTTTATGACTATGTCTCAAGTTCCGTGTCGGATTTCAAACCCTAGCCATCGCCTGGCCCGAAAATACCGATTTCGGCCCATTTTTGTCGGGTGGTACGAAAATCGCCCGAAAAGTCCTGATGAAATCGACGACCGCGAGATCCTTGTAGCATTCTTCTCCTAAATTTATGACTGTGTCTCGGGTTCCGTGTCGGATTTCAAACCCTAGCCTTCGTCTGGCCTGAAAATACCGATTTTGGCCCATTTTTGTCGTGTGGTACGAAAATCGCCCGAAAAGTCCAGATGAAATCGACGACCGCGAGATCCTTGTAGCATTCTTCTCCTAAATTTATGACTGTGTCTCGAGTTCCGTGTCGGATTTCAAACCCTAGCCATCGTCTGGCCCGAAAATACAGATTTCGACCCAATTTTGTCAGGTGGTACAAAAATCGCTTGAAAAGTCCAGATGAAATCGACGACCACGAGATCCTTGTAGCATTCTTCTCCTAAATTTATGAATGTGTCTCGGGTTCCCTGTCGGACTTCAAACCCTAGCCATCGTCTGGCCCAAAAATATCGATTTCGGCCCATTTTTGTTGGGGGGTACGAAAATCGCCCGGAAAGTCCAGATGAAATCGACGACCGCGAGATCCTTGTAGCATTCTTCTCCTAAATTTATCAATGTGTCTCGGGTTCCGTGTCGAATTTCAAATCCTAGCCATCGTATGGCCCGAAAATACCGATTTCGGCCCATTTTTGTCGGGTCGTACGAAAATCTGCCGAAAAGTCTAAATGAAATCGACGACCGCGAGATCCTTGTAGCATTCTTTTCCTAAATTTATGACTGTGTCTCGGGTTCCGTGTCGGATTTCAAACCCTAGCCAGTGTCTAGCCCTAAAATACCGATTTCGGCCCATTTTTGTCGGGTGGTACGAAAATCGCTTGAAAAGTCCAGATGAAATCGACGACCGCGAGATCCTTGTAGCATTCTTCTCCTAAATTTATCAATGTGTCTCGGGTTCCCTGTCGGATTTCAAACCCTAGCCATCGTATGGCCCGATCATACCGATTTCGGCACATTTTTGTGGGGTCGTACGAAAATCGGCCGAAAAGTCTAGATGAAATCGACAACCACGAGATCCTTGTAGCATTCTTTTCCTAAATTTATGACTGTGTCTCGGGTTCCGTGTCGGATTTCAAACCCTAGCCAGTGTCTAGTCTGAAAATACCGATTTCGGCTTATTTTTGTCTGGTGGTACGAAAATCGCCCGAAAAGTCCAGATGAAATCGCTACCGCGAGATCCTTGTAGCATTCTTCTCCTAATTTTATGACTGTGTCTCGGGTTCCGTGTCGGATTTCAAACCCTAGCCATCGTCTAGCCCGAAAATACCGATTTTGGCCCATTATTGTCGGGTGGTACGAAAATCGCCCGAAAAGTCCAGATGAAATCGACGACCGCGAGATCCTTGTAGCATTCTTTTCCTAAATTTATAACTGTGTCTCTTGTTCCGGTTCGAATTTCAAACCCTAGCCAGTGTCTGGCCCGAAAATACCAATTTTCGGCACATTTTTGTCGGGTTGTACGAAAATCGCCTGAAAAGTCCAGATGAAATCGACTACTGCGAGATCCTTGGAGCATTCTTCTCCTAATTTTATGACCGTGTCTCGGGTTCCGTGTCGGATTTCAAACCCTAGCCATTGATTGGCCCGAAAATACCGATTTCGGCCTATTTTTGTCGGTGGTACGAAAATCGCCCGAAAAGTCCAGATGAAGTCGACGACCGCGAGATCTTTGTAGCATTCTTCTTCTAAATTTATAACTTTGCCTCGGGTTTCGTGTTGGACTTCAAACCCTATCCATCGTCCGGCCCAAAAATATTGATTCGGCCCATTTTTGTTGGGTGGTACGAAAATCGCCCGGAAAGTCCAGATGAAATCAACGACCGCGAGATCCTTGTAGCATTCTTCTCCTAAATTTATCAATGTGTCTCGGGTTCCGTGTCGAATTTCAAACCCTAGCCATCGTATGGCCCGAAAATACCGATTTCGGCCCATTTTTGTCGGGTCGTACGAAAATCAGCCGAAAAGTCTAGATGAAATCGACGACCACGAGATCCTTGTAGCATTCTTTTCCTAAATATATGACTGTGTCTCGGGTTCCGTGTCGAATTTCAAACCCAAGCCAGTGTCTAGCCCTAAAATACCGATTTCGTCCCATTTTTGTCGGGTGGTACGAAAATCGCTTGAAAAGTCCAGATGAAATCGACGACCGCGAGATCCTTGTAGCATTCTTCTCCTATGTTTATGACTATGTCTCAAGTTCCGTGTCGGATTTCAAACCCTAGCCATCGCCTGGCCCGAAAATACCGATTTCGGCCCATTTTTGTTGGGTGGTACGAAAATCGCCCGAAAAGTCCAGATGAAATCGACGACCGCGAGATCCTTGTAGCATTCTTCTCCTAAATTTATGACTGTGTCTCGGGTTCCGTGTCGGATTTCAAACCGTAGCCATCGTTTGGCCCAAAAATACCAATTTCTGCACATTTTTGTTGGGTGGTACGAAAATCGCCCGAAAAGTCGAGATGAAATTACCGACCGCGAGATCCTTGTAGCATTCTTCTCTTAAATTTATGACTGTGTCTCGGGTTCCGTGTCGGATTTCAAACCCTAGCCATCGTCTGGCCCGAAAATACCGATTTCGGCCCATTTTTGTCGGGTGGTACGAAAATCGCCCGAAAAGTCCATATGAAATCGACGACCGCGAGATCCTTGTAGCATTCTTCTCCTAAATTTATGACTGTGTCTCGGGTTCCGTATCGGATTTCAAACCCTAGCCAACGTCTGGCCCGAAAATACCGATTTCGGCCCATTTTTGTCGGGTGGTACGAAAATCGCCCGAAAAGTCCAGATGAAATCGACGACCGCGAGATCCTTGTAGCATTCTTCTCCTAAATTTATGACTGTGTCTTGGGTTCCGTGTTGGATTTCAAACCCTAGCCATCGTCTGGCCCGAAAATACCGATTTTGGCCCATTATTGTCGGGTGGTTCGAAAATCGCCTGAAAAGTCTAGATGAAATCGACGACCGTGAGATCCTTGTAGCATTCTTTTCCTAAATTTATAACTGTGTCTCTTGTTCCGTGTCGAATTTCAAACCCTAGCCAGTGTCTGGCCCGAAAATACCGATTTTCGGCCCATTTTTGTCGGGTTGTACGAAAATCGCCCGAAAAGTCCTGATGAAATCGACGACTGCGAGATCCTTGTAGCATTCTTCTCCTAAATTTATAACTGTGCCTCGGGTTCCAGATCGGATTTCAAACCCTAGCTATCGTATGGCCCGAAAATACCAATTTCGCCACATTTTTGTGGGGTCGTACGAAAATCGGCCGAAAATTCTAGATGAAATCGACGACCACGAGATCCTTGTAGCATTCTTTTCCTAAATTTATGACTGTGTCTCGAGTTCCGTGTCGGATTTCAAACCCTAGCCAGTGTTTAGTCTAAAAATACCGATTTCGGCCCATTTTTGTCCGGTGGTACGAAAATCGCCCGAAATGTCCAGATGAAATCGACGACCGCGAGATCCTTGTAGCATTCTTCTCCTAAATTTATGACTATGTCTCGGGTTCCGTGTCGAATTTCAAACCCTAGCCATCGTCTAGCCCGAAAATACCGATTTTGGCCCATTATTGTCGGGTGGTACGAAAATCGTCCGAAAAATCCAGATGAAATCGACGACCGCGAGATCCTTGTAGCATTCTTTTCCTAAATTTATAACTGTGTCTCTTGTTCCGGTTCGAATTTCAAACCCTAGCCAGTGTCTGGCCCGAAAATACCGATTTTCGGCCCATTTTTGTTGGGTTGTACGAAAATCGCCCGAAAAGTCCAGATGAAATCGACTACTGTGAGATCCTTGTAGCATTCTTCACCTAAATTTATGACTGTGTCTCGGGTTCCGTGTCGGATTTCAAACCCTAGCCATTGATTGGCCCGAAAATACCGATTTCGGCCTATTTTTGTCGGGTGGTACGAAAATCGCCCGAAAAGTCCAGATGAAGTCGCAACCGCGAGATCCTTGTAGCATTCTTCTTCTAAATTTATAACTTTGCCTCGGGTTTCGTGTCGGACTTCAAACGCTAGCCATCGTCCGGCCCAAAAATATCGATTTCGGCCCATTTTTGTTGGGTGGTACGAAAATCGCCCGGAAAGTCCAGATGAAATCAACGACCGCGAGATCCTTGTAGCATTCTTCTCCTAAATTTATCAATGTGTCTCGGGTTCCGTGTCGAATTTCAAACCCTAGCCATCGTATGGCCTGAAAATACCGATTTCGGCCCATTTTTGTCGGGTCGTACGAAAATCGGCCGAAAAGTCTAGATGAAATCGACGACCGCGAGATCCTTGTAGCATTCTTTTCCTAAATTTATGACTGTGTCTCGGGTTCCGTGTCGGATTTCAAACCCTAGCCAGTGTCTAGCCCTAAAATACCGATTTCGGCCCATTTTTGTCGGGTGGTACGAAAATCGCCCGAAAAGTCTAGATGAAATCGACGACCGCGAGATCCTTGTAGCATTCTTCTCCTAAATTTATGACTGTGTCTCGGGTTCCGTGTCGGATTTCAAACCCTAGCTATCGCCAGGCCCGAAAATACAGATTTCGACCAAATTTTGTCATGTGGTACGAAAATCGCCTGAAAAGTCCAGATGAAATCGACGACCGCGAGATCCTTGTAGCATTCTTCTCCTAAATTTATGACTGTGTCTCGGGTTCCGTGTCAGATTTCAAACCCTAGCCATCGTCTGGCCCGAAAATATAGATTTCGACCCAATTTTGTCGGGTGGTACAAAAATCGCTTGAAAAGTCCAGATGAAATCGACGACCGCGAGATCCTTGTAGCATTCTTCTCCTAAATTTATGAATGTGTCTCGGGTTCTGTGTCGGACTTCAAACCCTAGCCATCGTCTGGCCCAAAAATATCGATTTCGGCTCATTTTTGTCGAGTGGTACGAAAATCGCCCGGAAAGTCCAGATGAAATCGACGACCGCGAGATCCTTGTAGCATTCTTCTCCTAAATTTATCAATGTGTCTCGGGTTCCGTGTCGAATTTCAAACCCTAGCCATCGTATGGCCCGAAAATACCGATTTCGGCCCATTTTTGTCGGGTCGTACGAAAATCGACCGAAAAGTCTAGATGAAATCGACGACCGCGAGATCCTTGTAGCATTCTTTTCCTAAATTTATGACTGTGTCTCGGGTTCCGTGTCGGATTTCAAACCCTAGCCAGTGTCTAGCCCTAAAATACCGATTTCGGCCCATTTTTGTCGGGTGGTACGAAAATCGCTTGAAAAGTCCAGATGAAATCGACGACCGCGAGATCCTTGTAGCATTCTTCTCCTATGTTTATGACTATGTCTCAGGTTCCGTGTCGGATTTCAAACCCTAGCCATCGTCTGGCCCGAAAATACCGATTTCGGCCCATTTTTGTTGGGTGGTACGAAAATCGCCCGAAAAGTCCAGATGAAATCGACGACCGCGAGATTCTTGTAGCATTCTTCTCCTAAATTTATGACTGTGTCTCGGGTTCCGTGTCGGATTTCAAACCCTAGCCATCGTCTGGCCAGAAAATACCGATTTTGTCCCATTTTTGTCGTGTGGTACGAAAATCGCCCGAAAAGTCCATATGAAATCGACGACCGCGAGATCCTTGTAGCATTCTTCTACTAAATTTATGACTGTGTCTCGGGTTCCATGTCGGATTTCAAACCCTAGCCATCGCCTCGCCCGAAAATACAGATTTCGACCCAATTTTGTTGGGTGGTACAAAAATCGCTTCAAAAGTCCAGATGAAATCGACGACCGCGAGATCCTTGTAGCATTCTTCTCCTAAATTTATGAATGTGTCTCGGGTTCCGTGTCGGATTTCAAACCCTAGCCATCGTTTGGCCCGAAAATACCGATTTTGGCCCATTATTGTCGGGTGGTACGTAAATCACCCGAAAAGTCCAGATGAAATCGACGACCGCGAGATCCTTGTAGCATTCTTTTCCTAAATTTATTACTGTGTCTCTTGTTCCGTGTCGAATTTCAAACCCTAGCCAGTGTCTGGCCCAAAAATACCGATTTTCGGCCCATTTTTGTTGGGTTGTATGAAAATTGCCCGAAAAGTCCAGATGAAATCGACGACCGCGAGATCCTTGTAGCATTCTTCTCCTAAATTTATCAATGTGTCTCGGGTTCCGTGTCGGATTTCAAACCCTAGCCAGTGTCTAGCCCTAAAATACCGATTTCGGCCCATTTTTGTCGGGTGGTACGAAAATCGCCCGAAAAGTCTAGATGAAATCGACGACCGCGAGATCCTTGTAGCATTCTTCTCCTAAATTTATAACTTTGCCTCGGGTTCCGTGTTGGACTTCAAACCCTAGCCATCGTCTGGCCTGAAAATACCGATTTCGGCCCATTTTTGTTGGGTGGTACGAAAATCGCCCGAAAAGTCCAGATGAAATCGACGACCTCGAGATCCTTGTAGCATTCTTCTCCTAAATTTATGACTGTGTCTCGGGTTCCGTGTCGGATTTCAAACCCTAGCCATCGTTTGGCCCGAAAATACCGATTTCGGCCCATTTTTGTTGGGTGGTACGAAAATTGCCCGAAAAGTCCAGATGAAATCGACGACCGTGAGATCCTTGTAGCATTCTTCTCCTAAATTTATGACTGTGTCTTGGGTTCCGTGTCGGATTTCAAACCCTAGCCATCGTTTGGCCCGAAAATACCGATTTTGGCCCATTATTGTCGGGTGGTTCGAAAATCGCCCGAAAAGTCCAGATGAAATTGACGATCGTGAGATCCTTGTAGCATTCTTTTCCTAAATTTATAACTGTGTCTCTTGTTCCGTGTCGAATTTCAAACCCTAGCCAGTGTCTGGCCCGAAAATACCGATTTTCGGCCCATTTTTGCCGGGTTGTATGAAAATCGCCCGAAAAGTCCTGATGAAATCGACGACCGCGAGATCCTTGTAGCATTCTTCTCCTAAATTTATAACTGTGCCTCGGGTTCCGTGTCGGATTTCAAACCCTAGCCATCGTATGGCCCGATCATACCGATTTCGGCACATTTTTGTGGGGTTGTACGAAAATCGGCCGAAAAGTCTAGATGAAATCGACGACCACGAGATCCTTGTAGCATTCTTTTCCTAAATTTATGACTGTGTCTCGGGTTCCGTGTCGGATTTCAAACCCTAGCCAGTGTCTAGTCTGAAAATACCGATTTCGGCTTATTTTTGTCCGGTGGTACGAAAATCGCCCGAAAAGTCCAGATGAAATCGACGACCGCGAGATCCTTGTAGCATTCTTCTCCTAATTTTATGACTGTGTCTCGGGTTCCGTGTCGGATTTCAAACCCTAGCCATCGTTTAGCCCGAAAATACCGATTTTGGCCCATTATTGTCGGGTGGTACGAAAATCGCCCGAAAAGTCCAGATGAAATCGACGACCGCGAGATCCTTGTAGCATTCTTTTCCTAAATTTATAACTGTGTCTCTTGTTCCGGTTCGAATTTCAAACCCTAGCCAGTGTCTGGCCCGAAAATACCAATTTTCGGCCCATTTTTGTCGGGTTGTACGAAAATCGCCCGAAAAGTCCAGATGAAATCGACTACTGCGAGATCCTTGTAGCATTCTTCTCCTATATTTATGACCGTGTCTCGGGTTCCGTGTCGGATTTCAAACCCGAGCCATTGATTGGCCGAAAATACCAATTTCGGCCTATTTTTGTCGGTGGTACGAAAATCGCCCGAAAAGTCCAGATGAAGTCGACGACCGCGAGATCCTTGTAGCATTCTTCTTCTAAATTTATAACTTTGCCTCGGGTTTCGTGTTGGACTTCAAACCCTATCCATCGTCCGGCCCAAAAATATCGATTCGGCCCATTTTTGTTGGGTGGTACGAAAATCGCCCGGAAAGTCCAGATGAAATCAACGACCGCGAGATCCTTGTAGCATTCTTCTCCTAAATTTATCAATGTGTCTCGGGTTCCGTGTCGAATTTCAAACCCTAGCCATCGTATGGCCCGAAAATACCGATTTCGGCCCATTTTTGTCGGGTCGTACGAAAATCGGCCGAAAAGTCTAGATGAAATCGACGACCGCGAGATCCTTGTAGCATTCTTTTCCTAAATTTATGACTGTGTCTCGGGTTCCGTGTCGGATTTCAAACCCTAGCCAGTGTCTAGCCCTAAAATACCGATTTCGGCCCATTTTTGTCGGGTGGTACGAAAATCGCTTGAAAAGTCCAGATGAAATCGACGACCGCGAGATCCTTGTAGCATTCTTCTCCTATGTTTATGACTATGTCTCAGGTTCCGTGTCGGATTTCAAACCCTAGCCATCGTCTGGCCCGAAAATACCGATTTCGGCCCATTTTTGTTGGGTGGTACGAAAATCGCCCGAAAAGTCCAGATGAAATCGACGACCGCGAGATCCTTGTAGCATTCTTCTCTTAAATTTATGACTGTGTCTCGGGTTCCGTGTCGGATTTCAAACCCTAGCCATCGTTTGGCCCGAAAATACCAATTTCGGCACATTTTTGTCGGGTGGTACGAAAATCGCCCGAAAAGTCCAGATGAAATCGACGACCGCGAGATCCTTATAGCATTCTTCTCCTAAATTTATGATTGTGTCTCAGCATCCGTGTCAGATTTCAAACCCTAGCCATCGCCTGGCCCGAAAATACCGATTTCGGCCCATTTTTGTTGGGTGGTACGAAAATCGCCCGAAAAGTCCAGATGAAATCGACGACCGCGAGATCCTTGTAGCATTCTTCTCCTAAATTTATGACTGTGTCTCGGGTTCCGTGTCGGATTTCAAACCCTAGCCTTCGTCTGGCCTGAAAATACCGATTTTGGCCCATTTTTGTTGTGTGGTACGAAAATCGCCTGAAAAGTCCAGATGAAATCGACGACCGCGAGATCCTTGTAGCATTCTTCTCCTAAATTTATGACTGTGTCTCGGGTTCCGTGTCAGATTTCAAACCCTAGCCATCGTCTGGCCCGAAAATATAGATTTCGACCCAATTTTGTCAGGTGGTACAAAAATCGCTTGAAAAGTCCAGATGAAATCGACGACCACGAGATCCTTGTAGCATTCTTCTCCTAAATTTATGAATGTGTCTCGGGTTCTGTGTCGGACTTCAAACCCTAGCCATCGTCTGGCCCAAAAATATCGATTTCGGCCCATTTTTGTTGGGTGGTACGAAAATCGCCCGGAAAGTCCAGATGAAATCGACGACCGCGAGATCCTTGTAGCATTCTTCTCCTAAATTTATCAATGTGTCTCGGGTTCCGTGTCGAATTTCAAACCCTAGCCATCGTATGGCCCGAAAATACCGATTTCGGCCCATTTTTGTCGGGTCGTACGAAAATCGGCCGAAAAGTCTAGATGAAATCGACGACCGCGAGATCCTTGTAGCATTCTTTTCCTAAATTTATGACTGTGTCTCGGGTTCCGTGTCGAATTTCAAACCCTAGCCAGTGTCTAGCCCTAAAATACCGATTTCGTCCTATTTTTGTCGGGTGGTACGAAAATCGCTTGAAAAGTCCAGATGAAATCGACGACCGCGAGATCCTTGTAGCATTCTTCTCCTATGTTTATGACTATGTCTCAAGTTCCGTGTCGGATTTCAAACCCTAGCCATCGCCTGGCCCGAAAATACCGATTTCGGCCCATTTTTGTTGGGTGGTACGAAAATCGCCCGAAAAGTATAGATGAAATCGACGACCGCGACATCCTTGTAGCATTCTTCTCCTAAATTTATGACTGTGTCTCGGGTTCCGTGTCGGATTTCAAACCCTAGCCTTCGTCTGGCCTGAAAATACCGATTTTGGCCCATTTTTGTCGTGTGGTACGAAAATCGCCCGAAAAGTCCAGATGAAATCGACGACCGCGAGATCCTTGTAGCATTCTTCTCCTAAATTTATGA
>JBBPBP010009777.1:1919532-1966667 GCA_037974735.1 Cicer chorassanicum
ATTTATGACTGTGTCTCGGGTTCCGTGTCGGATTTCAAACCATAGCCATCGTATGGCCCGAAAATACCGATTTCGATCCAATATTGTCGGGTGGTACAAAAATTGCTTGAAAAGTCCATATGAAATCGACGACCGAGAGATCCTTGTAGCATTCTTCTCCTAAATTTATGATTGTGTCTCATGTTCCGTGTCGGATTTCAAACCATAGCAATCGTCTAGCCCAAAAATACCGATTTTGGCCCATTATTGTCGGGTGGTACGAAAATCGCCCGAAAAGTCCAGATGAAATCGACGACCGCGAGATCCTTGTAGCATTCTTTTCCTAAATTTATAACTGTGTTTCTTGTTCCGTGTCGAATTTCAAACCCTAGCCAATGTCTGGCCCGAAAATACCGATTTTCGGCCCATTTTTGTCGGGTTGTACGAAAATCGCCCGAAAAGTCCAGATGAAATCGACAACCGCGAGATCCTTGTAGCATTCTTCTCCTAAATATATGACCGTGTCTCGGGTTCCGTGTCGGATTTCAAACCCTAGCCATCGATTGGCCCGAAAATACCGATTTCGGCCCATTTTTGTCGGGTGGTACGAAAATCGCCCGAAAGTCCAAATGAAATCGACGACCGGGAGATCCTTGTAGCATTCTTCTCCTAAATTTATAACTTTGCCTCGAGTTCCGTGTCGGACTTCAAACCCTAGCCATCGTCTGGCCCAAAAATATCGATTTCGGCCCATTTTTGTTGGGTGGTACGAAAATCGCCCGGAAAGTCCAGATGAAATCGACGACCGCGAGATCCTTGTATCATTCTTTTCCTAAATTTATCAATGTGTCTCGGGTTCCGTGTCGAATTTCAAACCCTAGCCATCATATGGCCCGAAAATACCGATTTCGGCCCATTTTTGTCGGGTCGTACGAAAATCGGCCGAAAAGTCTAGATGCAATCGACGACCGCGAGATCCTTGTAGCATTCTTTTCCTAAATTTATGACTGTGTCTCGGGTTCCGTGTCGGATTTCAAACCCTAGCCAGTGTCTAGCCCTAAAATACCGATTTCGGCCCATTTTTGTCGGGTGGTACGAAAATCGCTTGAAAAGTCCAGATGAAATCGACGACCGCGAGATCCTTGTAGCATTCTTCTCCTAAATTTATGACTGTGTCTCGGGTTCCATGTCGGATTTCAAACCCTATCCATCGTCTGGCCCGAAAATACCGATTTCGGCCTATTTTTGTCACGTGGTACGAAAATCGCCCGGAAAGTCCTGATGAAATCGACGAACGTGAGATCCTTGTAGCATTCTTCTCCTAAATTTATCACTTTGCCTCGGGTTCCGTGTCGGACTTCAAACCCTAGCCATCGTCTGCCCCAAAAATATCGATTTCGGCCTATTTTTGTCACGTGGTACGAAAATCGCCCGGAAAGTCTTGATTAAATCGACGAACGCGAGATCCTTGTAGCATTCTTCTCCTAAATTTATGAATGTGTCTCGGGTTCTGTGTCGGATTTCAAACCCTAGCCATCGTATGGCCCGAAAATACCGATTTCGGCCCATTTTTGTCGGGTCGTACGAAAATCGACCGAAGAGTCTAGATGAAATCGACGACCGCGAGATCCTTGTAGCATTCTTCTCCTAAATTTATAACTTTGCCTCGGGTTCCGTGTTGGACTTCAAACCCTAGCCATCGTCTGGCCCAAAAATATCGATTTCGGCCCATTTTTGTTGGGTGGTACGAAAATCGCCCGGAAAGTCCAGATGAAATCAACGACCACGAGATCCTTGTAGCATTCTTCTCCTAAATTTATCAATGTGTCTCGGGTTGCGTGTCGAATTTCAAACCCTAGCCATCGTATGGCCCGAAAATACCGATTTCGGCCCATTTTTGTCGGGTCGTACAAAAATCGCCCGAAAAGTCCAGATGAAATTGACGACCGCGAGATCCTTGTAGCATTCTTCTCCTAAATTTATAACTTTGCCTCGGGTTCCGTGTTGGACTTCAAACCCTAGCAATCGTCTGGCCCAAAAATATCGATTTCGGCCCATTTTTGTTGGGTGGTACGAAAATCGCCGGGAAAGTCCAGATGAAATCAACGACCACGAGATCCTTGTAGCATTCTTCTCCTAAATTTATCAATGTGTCTCGGGTTCCGTGTCGAATTTCAAACCCTAGCCATCATATGGCCCGAAAATACCGATTTCGGCCCATTTTTGTCGGGTCGTACGAAAATCGGCCGAAAAGTCTAGATGCAATCGACGACCGCGAGATCCTTGTAGCATTCTTTTCCTAAATTTATGACTGTGTCTCGGGTTCCGTGTCGGATTTCAAACCCTAGCCAGTGTCTAGCCCTAAAATACCGATTTCGGCCCATTTTTGTCGGGTGGTACGAAAATCGCTTGAAAAGTCCAGATGAAATCGACGACCGCGAGATCCTTGTAGCATTCTTCTCCTAAATTTATGACTGTGTCTCGGGTTCCATGTCGGATTTCAAACCCTATCCATCGTCTGGCCCGAAAATACCGATTTCGACCCAATATTGTCGGGTGGTACAAAAATTGCTTGAAAATTCCATATGAAATCGACGACCGAGAGATCCTTGTAACATTCTTCTCCTAAATTTATGACTGTGTCTCAGGTTCCGTGTCGGATTTCAAACCATAGCAATCGTCTAGCCCAAAAATACCGATTTTGGCCCATTATTGTCGGGTGGTACCAAAATCGCCCGAAAAGTCCAGATGAAATCGACGACCGCGAGATCCTTGTAGCATTCTTTTCCTAAATTTATAACTGTGTCTCTTGTTCCGTGTCGAATTTCCAACCCTAGCCAATGTCTGGCCCGAAAATACCGATTTTCGGCCCATTTTTGTCGGGTTGTACGAAAATCGCCCGAAAAGTCCAGATGAAATCGACAACCGTGAGATCCTTGTAGCATTCTTCTCCTAAATTTATGACCGTGTCTCGGGTTCCGTGTCGGATTTCAAACCCTAGCCATCGATTGGCCCAAAAATACCGATTTCGGCCCATTTTTGTCGGGTGGTACGAAAATCGCCCGAAAAGTCCAAATGAAATCGACGACCGCGAGATCCTTGTAGCATTCTTCTCCTAAATTTATAACTTTGCCTCGAGTTCCGTGTCGGACTTCAAACCCTAGCCATCGTCTGGCCCAAAAATATCGATTTCAGCCCATTTTTGTTGGTTGGTACGAAAATCGCCCGGAAAGTCCAGATGAAATCGACGACCGCGAGATCCTTGTAGCATTCTTCTCCTAAATTTATCAATGTGTCTCGGGTTCCGTGTCGAATTTCAAACCCTAGCCATCGTATGGCCCGAAAATACCGATTTCGGCCCATTTTTGTCGGGTCGTACGAAAATCGGCCGAAAAGTCTAGATGAAATCGAAGACCGCGAGATCCTTGTAGCATTCTTTTCCTAAATTTATGACTGTGTCTCGGGTTCCGTGTCGGATTCAAACCCTAGCTAGTGTCTAGCCCTAAAATACCGATTTCGACCCATTTTTGTCGGGTGATACGAAAATCGCCCGAAAAGTCCAGATGAAATCGACGACCGCGAGATCCTTGTAGCAATCATCTCCTAAATTTATGACTGTGTCTCGGGTTCCGTGTCGGATTTCAAACCCTAGCCATCGTCTGGCCTGAAAATACCGATTTTGGCCCATTTTTGTCGTGTGGTACGAAAATCGCTTGAAAAGTCCAGATGAAATCGACGACCGCGAGATCCTTGTAGCATTCTTCTCCTAAATTTATGACTGTGTCTCGGGATCCGTGTCGGATTTCAAACCATAGCCATCGTATGGCCCGAAAATACCGATTTCGACCCAATATTGTCGGGTGGTACGAAAATTGCTTGAAAAGTCCATATGAAATCGACGACCGAGAGATCCTTGTAACATTCTTCTCCTAAATTTATGACTGTGTCTCAGGTTCCGTGTCGGATTTCAAACCATAGCAATCGTCTAGCCCAAAAATACCGATTTTGGCCCATTATTGTCGGGTGGTACGAAAATCGCCCGAAAAGTCCAGATGAAATCGACGACCGCGAGATCCTTGTAGCATTCTTTTCCTAAATTTATAACTGTGTCTCTTGTTCCGTGTCGAATTTCAAACCCTAGCCAATGTCTGGCCCGAAAATACCGATTTTCGGCCCATTTTTGTCGGGTTGTACGAAAATCGCCCGAAAAGTCCAGATGAAATCGACAACCGCGAGATCCTTGTAGCATTCTTCTCCTAAATTTATGACCGTGTCTCGGGTTCCGTGTCGGATTTCAAACCCTAGCCATCGATTGGCCCAAAAATACCGATTTCGGCCCATTTTTGTCGGGTGGTACGAAAATCGCCCGAAAAGTCCAAATGAAATCGACGACCGCGAGATCCTTGTAGCATTCTTCTCCTAAATTTATAACTTTGCCTCGAGTTCCGTGTCGGACTTCAAACCCTAGCCATCGTCTGGCCCAAAAATATCGATTTCAGCCCATTTTTGTTGGTTGGTACGAAAATCGCCCGGAAAGTCCAGATGAAATCGACGACCGCGAGATCCTTGTAGCATTCTTCTCCTAAATTTATCAATGTGTCTCGGGTTCCGTGTCGAATTTCAAACCCTAGCCATCGTATGGCCCGATTTCGGCCCATTTTTGTCGGGTCGTACGAAAATCGGCCGAAACGTCTAGATGAAATCGACGACCGCGAGATCCTTGTAGCATTCTTTTCCTAAATTTATGACTGTGTCTCGGGTTCCGTGTCGGATTTCAAACCCTAGCCAGTGTCTAGCCCTAAAATACCGATTTCGGCCCATTTTTGTCGGGTGGTACGAAAATCGCTTGAAAAGTCCAGATGAAATCGACGACCGCGAGATCCTTGTAGCATTCTTCTCCTAAATTTATGACTGTGTCTCGGGTTCCAAGTCGGATTTCAAACCCTATCCATCGTCTGGCCCAAAAATACCGATTTCGGCCTATTTTTGTCACGTGGTACGAAAATCGCCCGGAAAGTCCTGATGAAATCGACGAACGCGAGATCCTTGTAGCATTCTTCTCCTAAATTTATCACTTTGCCTCGGGTTCCGTGTCGGACTTTAAACCCTAGCCATCGTCTGGCCCAAAAATATCGATTTCGGCCTATTTTTGTCACGTGGTACGAAAATCGCCCGGAAAGTCCTGATTAAATCGACGAACGCGAGATCCTTGTAGCATTCTTCTCCTAAATTTATGAATGTGTCTCGGGTTTTGTGTCGGATTTCAAATCCTAGCCATCGTATGGCCCGAAAATACCGATTTCGGCCCATTTTTGTCGGGTCGTACGAAAATCGACCGAAGAGTCTAGATGAAATCGACGACCGCGAGATCCTTGTAGCATTCTTCTCCTAAATTTATAACTTTGCCTCGGGTTCCGTGTTGGACTTCAAACCCTAGCCATCGTCTGGCCCAAAAATATCGATTTCGGCCGATTTTTGTTGGGTGGTACGAAAATCGCCCGGAAAGTCCAGATGAAATCAACGACCACGAGATCCTTGTAGCATTCTTCTCCTAAATTTATCAATGTGTCTCGGGTTCCGTGTCGAATTTCAAACCCTAGCCATCGTATGGCCCAAAAATACCGATTTCGGCCCATTTTTGTCGGGTCGTACGAAAATCGCCCGAAAAGTCCAGATGAAATCGACGACCGCGAGATCCTTGTAGCATTGTTCTCCTAAATTTATAACTTTGCCTCGGGTTCCGTGTTGGACTTCAAACCCTAGCCATCGTCTGGCCCAAAAATATCGATTTCGTCCCATTCTTGTTGGGTGGTACGAAAATCGCCCGGAAAGTCCAGATGAAATCGACGACCGCGAGATCCTTGTAGCATTCTTCTCCTAAATTTATCATTGTGTCTCGGGTTCCGTGTCGAATTTCAAACCCTAGCCATCGTATGGCCCGATTTCGGCCCATTTTTGTCGGGTCGTACGAAAATCGGCCGAAAAGTCTAGATGAAATCAACGACCGCGAGATCCTTGTAGCATTCTTTTCCTAAATTTATGACTGTGTCTCGGGTTCCGTGTCGGATTTCAAACCCTAGCCAGTGTCTAGCCCTAAAATACCGATTTCGGCCCATTTTTGTCGGGTGGTACGAAAATCGCTTGAAAAGTCCAGATGAAATCGACGACCGCGAGATCCTTGTAGCATTCTTCTCCTATGTTTATGACTATGTCTCGGGTTCCGTGTCGGATTTCAAACCATAGCCATCGTATGGCCCGAAAATACCGATTTCGACCCAATATTGTCGGGTGGTACGAAAATTGCTTGAAAAGTCCATATGAAATCGACGACCGAGAGATCCTTGTAACATTCTTCTCCTAAATTTATGATTGTGTCTCAAGTACCGTGTCGGATTTCAAACCATAGCAATCGTCTAGCCCAAAAATACCGATTTTGGCCCATTATTGTCGGGTGGTACGAAAATCGCCCGAAAAGTCCAGATGAAATCGACGACCGGGAGATCCTTGTAGCATTCTTTTCCCAAATTTATAACTGTGTCTCTTGTTCCGTGTCGAATTTCAAACCCTAGCCAATGTCTGGCCCGAAAATACCGATTTTCGGCCCATTTTTGTCGGGTTGTACAAAAATCGCCTGAAAAGTCCAGATGAAATCGACAACCGCGAGATCCTTGTAGCATACTTCTCCTAAATTTATGACCGTGTCTCGGGTTACGTGTCGGATTTCAAACCCTAGCCATCGATTGGCCCGAAAATACCGATTTCGGCCCATTTTTGTCGGGTGGTACGAAAATCGCCCGAAAAGTCCAAATGAAATCGACGACCGCGAGATCCTTGTAGCATTCTTCTCCTAAATTTATAACTTTGCCTCGAGTTCCGTGTCGGACTTCAAACCCTAGCCATCGTCTGGCCCAAAAATATCGATTTCAGCCCATTTTTGTTGGTTGGTACGAAAATCGCCCGGAAAGTCCAGATGAAATCGACGACCGCGAGATCCTTGTAGCATTCTTCTCCTAAATTTATCAATGTGTCTCGGGTTCCGTGTCGAATTTCAAACCCTAGCCATCGTATGGCCCGATTTCGGCCCATTTTTGTCGGGTCGTACGAAAATCGGCCGAAACGTCTAGATGAAATCGACGACCGCGAGATCCTTGTAGCATTCTTTTCCTAAATTTATGACTGTGTCTCGGGTTCCGTGTCGGATTTCAAACCCTAGCCAGTGTCTAGCCCTAAAATACCGATTTCGGCCCATTTTTGTCGGGTGGTACGAAAATCGCTTGAAAAGTCCAGATGAAATCGACGACCGCGAGATCCTTGTAGCATTCTTCTCCTAAATTTATGACTGTGTCTCGGGTTCCAAGTCGGATTTCAAACCCTATCCATCGTCTGGCCCAAAAATACCGATTTCGGCCTATTTTTGTCACGTGGTACGAAAATCGCCCGGAAAGTCCTGATGAAATCGACGAACGCGAGATCCTTGTAGCATTCTTCTCCTAAATTTATCACTTTGCCTCGGGTTCCGTGTCGGACTTTAAACCCTAGCCATCGTCTGGCCCAAAAATATCGATTTCGGCCTATTTTTGTCACGTGGTACGAAAATCGCCCGGAAAGTCCTGATTAAATCGACGAACGCGAGATCCTTGTAGCATTCTTCTCCTAAATTTATGAATGTGTCTCGGGTTTTGTGTCGGATTTCAAATCCTAGCCATCGTATGGCCCGAAAATACCGATTTCGGCCCATTTTTGTCGGGTCGTACGAAAATCGACCGAAGAGTCTAGATGAAATCGACGACCGCGAGATCCTTGTAGCATTCTTCTCCTAAATTTATAACTTTTCCTCGGGTTCCGTGTTGGACTTCAAACCCTAGCCATCGTCTGGCCCAAAAATATCGATTTCGGCCCATTTTTGTTGGGTGGTACGAAAATCGCCCGGAAAGTCCAGATGAAATCAACGACCACGAGATCCTTGTAACATTTTTCTCCTATATTTATCAATGTGTCTCGGGTTGCGTGTCGAATTTCAAACCCTAGCCATCGTATGGCCCGAAAATACCGATTTCGGCCCATTTTTGTCGGGTCGTACGAAAATCGCCCGAAAAGTCCAGATGAAATCGACGACCGCGAGATCCTTGTAGCATTCTCCTCCTAAATTTATAACTTTGCCTCGGGTTCCGTGTTGGACTTCAAACCCTAGCCATCGTCTGGCCCAAAAATATCGATTTCGGCCCATTTTTGTTGGGTGGTACGAAAATCGCCGAGAAAGTCCAGATGAAATCAACGACCACAAGATCCTTGTAGCATTCTTCTCCTAAATTTATCAATGTGTCTCGGGTTCCGTGTCGAATTTCAAACCCTAGCCATCGTATGGCCCGAAAATACCGATTTCGGCCCATTTTTGTCGGGTCGTACGAAAATCGGCCGAAAAGTCTAGATGAAATCGAAGACCGCGAGATCCTTGTAGCATTCTTTTCCTAAATTTATGACTGTGTCTCGGGTTCCGTGTCGGATTCAAACCCTAGCTAGTGTCTAGCCCTAAAATACCGATTTCGACCCATTTTTGTCGGGTGATACGAAAATCGCCCGAAAAGTCCAGATGAAATCGACGACCGCGAGATCCTTGTAGCAATCATCTCCTAAATTTATGACTGTGTCTCGGGTTCCGTGTCGGATTTCAAACCCTAGCCATCGTCTGGCCTGAAAATACCGATTTTGGCCCATTTTTGTCGTGTGGTACGAAAATCGCTTGAAAAGTCCAGATGAAATCGACGACCGCGAGATCCTTGTAGCATTCTTCTCCTAAATTTATGACTGTGTCTCGGGATCCGTGTCGGATTTCAAACCATAGCCATCGTATGGCCCGAAAATACCGATTTCGACCCAATATTGTCGGGTGGTACGAAAATTGCTTGAAAAGTCCATATGAAATCGACGACCGAGAGATCCTTGTAACATTCTTCTCCTAAATTTATGACTGTGTCTCAGGTTCCGTGTCGGATTTCAAACCATAGCAATCGTCTAGCCCAAAAATACCGATTTTGGCCCATTATTGTCGGGTGGTACGAAAATCGCCCGAAAAGTCCAGATGAAATCGACGACCGCGAGATCCTTGTAGCATTCTTTTCCTAAATTTATAACTGTGTCTCTTGTTCCGTGTCGAATTTCAAACCCTAGCCAATGTCTGGCCCGAAAATACCGATTTTCGGCCCATTTTTGTCGGGTTGTACGAAAATCGCCCGAAAAGTCCAGATGAAATCGACAACCGCGAGATCCTTGTAGCATTCTTCTCCTAAATTTATGACCGTGTCTCGGGTTCCGTGTCGGATTTCAAACCCTAGCCATCGATTGGCCCGAAAATACCGATTTCGGCCCATTTTTGTCGGGTGGTACGAAAATCGCCCGAAAAGTCCAAATGAAATCGACGACCGCGAGATCCTTGTAGCATTCTTCTCCTAAATTTATAACTTTGCCTCGAGTTCCGTGTCGGACTTCAAACCCAAGCCATCGTCTGGCCCAAAAATATCCATTTCAGCCCATTTTTGTTGGTTGGTACGAAAATCGCCCGGAAAGTCCAGATGAAATCGACGACCGCGAGATCCTTGTAGCATTCTTCTCCTAAATTTATCAATGTGTCTCGGGTTCCGTGTCGAATTTCAAACCCTAGCCATCGTATGGCCCGAAAATACCGATTTCGGCCCATTTTTGTCGGGTCGTACGAAAATCGGCCGAAAAGCCTAGATGAAATCGACGATCGCGAGATCCTTGTAGCATTCTTTTCCTAAATTTATGACTGTGTCTCGGGTTCCGTGTCGGATTTCAAACCCTAGCCAGTGTCTAGCCCTAAAATATCGATTTGGCCCATTTTTGTCGAGTGGTACGAAAATCGCTTGAAAAGTCCAAATGAAAACAACGACTGCGAGATCCTTGTAGCATTCTTCTCCTAAATTTATGACTGTGTCTCGGGTTCCATGTCGGATTTCAAACCCTATCCATCGTCTGGCCCGAAAATACCGATTTCGGCCTATTTTTGTCACGTGGTACGAAAATCACCCGGAAAGTCCTGATGAAATCGACGAACGCGAGATCCTTGTAGCATTCTTATCCTAAATTTATCACTTTGCCTCGGGTTCCGTGTCAGACTTCAAACCCTAGCCATCGTCTGGCCCAAAAATATCGATTTCGGCCTATTTTTGTCACGTGGTACGAAAATCGCCCGGAAAGTCCTGATTAAATCGACGAACGCGAGATCCGTGTAGCATTCTTCTCCTAAATTTATGAATGTGTCTCGGGTTCTGTGTCGGATTTCAAACCCTAGCCATCGTGTGGCCCGAAAATACCGATTTCGGCCCATTTTTATAGGGTCGTACGAAAATCGACCGAAGAGTCTAGATGAAATCGACGACCGCGAGATCCTTGTAGCATTCTTTTCCTAAATTTATGACTGTGTCTCGGGTTCCGTGTCGGATTTCAAACCCTAGCCAGTGTCTAGCCCTAAAACACCGATTTCGGCCCATTTTTGTCGGGTGGTACGAAAATCGCTTGAAAAGTCCAGATGAAATCGACGATCGCGAGATCCTTGTAGCATTCTTCTCCTAAATTTATCAATGTGTCTCGGGTTCCGTGTCGAATTTCAAACCCTAGCCATCGTATGGCCCGAAAATACCGATTTCGGCCCATTTTTGTCGGGTCGTACGAAAATCGGCCGAAAAGTCTAGATGAAATCGAAGACCGCGAGATCCTTGTAGCATTCTTTTCCTAAATTTATGACTGTGTCTCGGGTTCCGTGTCGGATTTCAAACCCTAGCTAGTGTCTAGCCCTAAAATACCGATTTCGGCCCATTTTTGTCGGGTGATACGAAAATCGCCCGAAAAGTCCAGATCAAATCGATGACCGCGAGATCCTTGTAGCAATCATCTCCTAAATTTATGACTGTGTCTCGGGTTCCGTGTCGGATTTCAAACCCTAGCCATCGTCTGGCCTGAAAATACCGATTTTGGCCCATTTTTGTCGTGTGGTACGAAAATCGCTTGAAAAGTCCAAATGAAATCGACGACCGCGATATCCTTGTAGCATTCTTCTCCTAAATTTATAACTTTGCCTCGAGTTCCGTGTCGGACTTCAAACCCTAGCCATCGTCTGGCCCAAAAAAATCGATTTCAGCCCATTTTTGTTGGTTGGTACGAAAATCCCCCGGAAAGTCCAGATGAAATCGACGACCGCGAGATCCTTGTAGCATTCTTTTCCTAAATTTATGACTGTGTCTCGGGTTCCGTGTCGGATTTCAAACCCTAGCCAGTGTCTAGCCCTAAAACACCGATTTCGGCCCATTTTTGTCGGGTGGTACGAAAATCGACCAAAAGTCTAGATGAAATAGACGACCGCGAGATCCTTGTAGCATTTTCTTCCTAAATTTATGACTGTGTCTCGGGTTCCGTGTCGGATTTCAAACCCTAGCCAGTGTCTAGCCCTAAAACACCGATTTCGCCCATTTTTGTCGGGTGGTACGAAAATCGCTTGAAAAGTCTAGATGAAATCGACGACCGCGAGATCCTTGTAGCATTCTTCTCCTAAATTTATGACCGTGTCTCGGGTTCCGTGTCGGATTTCAAACCCTAGCCATCGATTGGCCCGAAAATACCGATTTCGGCCCATTTTTGTCGGGTGGTACGAAAATCGCCCGAAAAGTCCAAATGAAATCGACGACCGCGAGATCCTTGTAGAATTCTTCTCCTAAATTTATAACTTTGCCTCGGGTTCCGTGTCGGACTTCAAACCCTAGCCATCGTCTGGCCCAAAAATATCGATTTCGGCCCATTTTTGTTGGGTGGTACGAAAATCGCCCGGAAAGTCCAGATGAAATCGACGACCGCGAGATCCTTGTAGCATTCTTCTCCTAAATTTATCAATGTGTCTCAGGTTCCGTGTCGAATTTCAAACCCTAGCCATCGTATGGCCCGAAAATACCGATTTCGGCCTATTTTTGTCGGGTCGTACGAAAATCGGCCGAAAAGTCTAGATGAAATCGACGACCGCAAGATCCTTGTAGCATTCTTTTCCTAAATTTATGACTGTGTCTCGGGTTCCGTGTCGGATTTCAAACCTTAGCCAGTGTCTATCCCTAAAATACCGATTTCGGCCAATTTTTGTCGGGTGGTTTGAAAATCGCTTGAAAAGTCCAGATGAAATCGACGATCGCGAGATCCTTGTAGCATTCTTCTCCTAAATTTATGAATGTGTCTCGGGTTCCGTGTCGAATTTCAAACCCTAGCCATCGTATGGCCCGAAAATACCGATTTCGGCCCATTTTTGTCGGGTCGTACGAAAATCGGCCGAAAAGTCTAGATGAAATCGACGACCGCAAGATCCTTGTAGCATTCTTTTCCTAAATTTATGACTGTGTCTCGGGTTCCGTGTCGGATTTCAAACCCTAGCCATCGTATGGCCCGAAAATACCGATTTAGGCCCATTTTTGTCGGGTCGTACGAAAATCGACCGAAGAGTCTAGATGAAATCGACGACCGCGAGATCCTTGTAGCATTCTTCTCCTAAATTTATAACATTGCCTCGGGTTCCATGTTGGACTTCAAACCCTAGCCATCGTCTGGCCCAAAAATATCGATTTCGGCCCATTTTTGTTGGGTGGTACGAAAATCGCCCGGAAAGTCCAGATGAAATCAACGACCACGAGATCCTTGTAGCATTCTTCTCCTAAATTTATCAATGTGTCTCGGGTTGCGTGTCGAATTTCAAACCCTAGCCATCGTATGGCCCGAAAATACCGATTTCGGCCCATTTTTGTCGGGTCGTACGAAAAGTCCAGATGAAATCGACGACCGCGAGATCCTTGTAGCATTCTTCTCCTAAATTTATAACTTTGCCTCGGGTTCCGTGTTGGACTTCAAACCCTAGCCATCGTTTAGCCCAAAAATATCGATTTCGGCCCATTTTTGTTGGGTGGTACGAAAATCGCTGGGAAAGTCCAGATGAAATCAACGACCACGAGATCCTTGTAGCATTCTTCTCCTAAATTTATCAATGTGTCTCGGGTTCCGTGTCGAATTTCAAACCCTAGCCATCGTATGGCCCGAAAATACTGATTTCGGCCCATTTTTGTCGGGTCGTACGAAAATCGGCCGAAAAGTCTAGATGAAATCGAAGACCGCGAGATCCTTGTAGCATTCTTTTCCTAAATTTATGACTGTGTCTCGGGTTTCGTGTCGGATTTCAAACCCTAGCCAGTGTCTAGCCCTAAAATACCGATTTCGGCCCATTTTTGTCGGGTGGTACGAAAATCGCCCGAAAAGTCCAGATGAAATCGACGACCGCGAGATCCTTGTAGCAATCTTCTCCTAAATTTATGACTGTGTCTCGCGTTCCGTGTCGGATTTCAAACCCTAGCCATCGTCTGGCCTGAAAATACCGATTTTGGCCCATTTTTGTCGTGTGGTACGAAAATCGCTTGAAAAGTCCAGATGAAATCGACGACCGCGAGATCCTTGTAGCATTCTTCTCCTAAATTTATGACTGTGTCTCGGGATCCGTGTCGGATTTCAAACCATAGCCATCGTATGGCCCGAAAATACCGATTTCGACCCAATATTGTCGGGTGGTACGAAAATTGCTTGAAAAGTCCATATGAAATCGACGACCGAGAGATCCTTGTAACATTCTTCTCCTAAATTTATGACTGTGTCTCAGGTTCCGTGTCGGATTTCAAACCATAGCAATCGTCTAGCCCAAAAATACCGATTTTGGCCCATTATTGTCGGGTGGTACCAAAATCGCCCGAAAAGTCCAGATGAAATCGACGACCGCGAGATCCTTGTAGCATTCTTTTCCTAAATTTATAACTGTGTCTCTTGTTCCGTGTCGAATTTCAAACCCTAGCCAATGTCTGGCCCGAAAATACCGATTTTCGGCCCATTTTTGTCGGGTTGTACGAAAATCGCCCGAAAAGTCCAGATGAAATCGACAACCGCGAGATCCTTGTAGCATTCTTCTCCTAAATTTATGACCGTGTCTCGGGTTCCGTGTCGGATTTCAAACCCTAGCCATCGATTGGCCCGAAAATACCGATTTCGGCCCATTTTTGTCGGGTGGTACGAAAATCGCCCGAAAAGTCCAAATGAAATCGACGACCGCGAGATCCTAGTAGCATTCTTCTCTTAAATTTATAACTTTGCCTCGAGTTCCGTGTCGGACTTCAAACCCTAGCCATCGTCTGGCCCAAAAATATCGATTTCAGCCCATTTTTGTTGGTTGGTACGAAAATCGCCCAGAAAGTCCAGATGAAATTGACGACCGCGAAATCCTTGTAGCATTCTTCTCCTAAATTTATCAATGTGTCTCGGGTTCCGTGTCGAATTTCAAACCCTAGCCATCGTATGGCCCGAAAATACCGATTTCGGCCCATTTTTGTCGGGTCGTACGAAAATTGGCCGAAAAGTCTAGATGAAATCGACGACCGCGAGATCCTTGTAGCATTCTTTTCCTAAATTTATGACTGTGTCTTGGGTTCCGTGTCGGATTTCAAACCCTAGCCAGTGTCTAGCCCTAAAATACCGATTTCGGCCCATTTTTGTCGGGTGGTACGAAAATCGCTTGAAAAGTCCAGATGAAATCGACGACCGCGAGATCCTTGTAGCATTCTTCTCCTAAATTTATGACTGTGTCTCTGGTTCCATGTCGGATTTCAAACCCTATCCATCGTCTGGCCCGAAAATACCGATTTCGGCCTATTTTTGTCACGTGGTACGAAAATCACCCGGAAAGTCCTGATGAAATCGACGAACGCGAGATCCTTGTAGCATTCTTCTCCTAAATTTATCACTTTGCCTTCCGTGTCAGACTTCAAACCCTAGCCATCGTCTGGCCCAAAAATATCGATTTCGGCCTATTTTTGTCACGTGGTACGAAAATCGCCCGGAAAGTCCTGATTAAATCGACGAACGCGAGATCCTTGTAGCATTCTTCTCCTAAATTTATGAATGTGTCTCGGGTTCTGTGTCGGATTTCAAACCCTAGCCATCGTGTGGCTCGAAAATACCGATTTCGGCCCATTTTTGTCGGGTAGTACGAAAATCGACCGAAGAGTCTAGATGAAATCGACGACCGCGAGATCCTTGTAGCATTCTTTTCCTAAATTTATGACTGTGTCTCGGGTTCCGTGTCGGATTTCAAACCCTAGCCAGTGTCTAGCCCTAAAATACCGATTTCGGCCCATTTTTGTCGGGTGGTACGAAAATCGCCCAAAAAGTCCAGATGAAATCGACGACCGCGAGATCCTTGTAGCATTCTTCTCCTAAATTTATGACTGTGTCTCGGGTTACGTGTCGGATTTCAAACCATAGCCATCGTATGGCCCGAAAATACCGATTTCGACCCAATATTGTCGGGTGGTACGAAAATTGCTTGAAAAGTCCATTTGAAATCGACGACCGAGAGATCCTTGTAACATTCTTCTCCTAAATTTATGATTGTCTCTCAGGTTCCGTGTAGGATTTCAAACCATAGCAATCGTCTAGCCCAAAAATACTGATTTTGGCCCATTATTGTCGGGTGGTACGAAAATCGCCCGAAAAGTCCAGATGAAATCGACGACCGCGAGATCCTTGTAGCATTCTTTTCCTAAATTTATAACTGTGTCTCTTGTTCCGTGTCGAATTTCAAACCCTAACCAATGTATGGCCCGAAAATACCGATTTTCGGCCCATTTTTGTCGGGTTGTACGAAAATCGCCCGAAAAGTCCAGATGAAATCGACAACCGCGAGATCCTTGTAGCATTCTTCTCCTAAATTTATGACCGTGTCTCGGGTTCCGTGTCGGATTTCAAACCCTAGCCATCGATTGGCCCGAAAATACCGATTTCGGCCCATTTTTGTCGGGTGGTACGAAAATCGCCCGAAAAGTCCAAATGAAATCGACGACCGCGAGATCCTAGTAGCATTCTTCTCTTAAATTTATAACTTTGCCTCGAGTTCCGTGTCGGACTTCAAACCCTAGCCATCGTCTGGCCCAAAAATATCGATTTCAGCCCATTTTTGTTGGTTGGTACGAAAATCGCCCAGAAAGTCCAGATGAAATTGACGACCGCGAAATCCTTGTAGCATTCTTCTCCTAAATTTATCAATGTGTCTCGGGTTCCGTGTCGAATTTCAAACCCTAGCCATCGTATGGCCCGAAAATACCGATTTCGGCCCATTTTTGTCGGGTCGTACGAAAATTGGCCGAAAAGTCTAGATGAAATCGACGACCGCGAGATCCTTGTAGCATTCTTTTCCTAAATTTATGACTGTGTCTCGGGTTCCGTGTCGGATTTCAAACCCTAGCCAGTGTCTAGCCCTAAAATACCGATTTCGGCCCATTTTTGTCGGGTGGTACGAAAATCGCTTGAAAAGTCCAGATGAAATCGACGACCGCGAGATCCTTGTAGCATTCTTCTCCTAAATTTATGACTGTGTCTCTGGTTCCATGTCGGATTTCAAACCCTATCCATCGTCTGGCCCGAAAATACCGATTTCGGCCCAATATTGTCGGGTGGTACGAAAATTGCTTGAAAAGTCCATATGAAATCGACGACCGAGAGATCCTTGTAACATTCTTCTCCTAAATTTATGACTGTGTCTCAGGTTCCGTGTAGGATTTCAAACCATAGCAATCGTCTAGCCCAAAAATAACGATTTTGGCCCATTATTGTCGGGTGGTACGAAAATCGCCCGAAAAGTCCAGATGAAATCGACGACCGCGAGATCCTTGTAGCATTCTTTTCCTAAATTTATAACTGTGTCTCTTGTTCCGTGTCGAATTTCAAACCCTAGCCAATGTCTGGCCCGAAAATACCGATTTTCGGCCCATTTTTGTCGGGTTGTACGAAAATCGCCCGAAAAGTCCAAATGAAATCGACGACCGCGAGATCCTTGTAGCATTCTTCTCCTAAATTTATAACTTTGCCTCGAGTTCCGTGTCGGACTTCAAACCCTAGCCATCGTCTGGCCCAAAAATATCGATTTCAGCCCATTTTTGTTGGTTGGTACGAAAATCGCCCGGAAAGTCCAGATGAAATCGACGACCGCGAGATCCTTGTAGCATTCTTCTCCTAAATTTATCAATGTGTCTCGGGTTCCGTGTCGAATTTCAAACCCTAGCCATCGTATGGCCCGAAAATACCGATTTCGGCCCATTTTTGTCGGGTCGTACGAAAATCGGCCGAAAAGTCTAGATGAAATCGACAACCGCGAGATCCTTGTAGCATTCTTTTCCTAAATTTATGACTGTGTCTCGGGTTCCGTGTCGGATTTCAAACCCTAGCCAGTGTCTAGCCCTAAAATACCGATTTCGGCCCATTTTTGTCGGGTGGTACGAAAATCGATTGAAAAGTCCAGATGAAATCGACGACCGCGAGATCCTTGTAGCATTCTTCTCCTAAATTTATGACTGTGTCTCGGGTTCCATGTCGGATTTCAAACCCTATCCATCGTCTGGCCCGAAAATACCAATTTCGGCCTATTTTTGTCACGTGGTACGAAAATCACCCGGAAAGTCCTGATGAAATCGACGAACGCGAGATCCTTGTAGCATTCTTCTACTAAATTTATCACTTTGCCTCGGGTTCCGTGTCGGACTTCAAACCCTAGCCATCGTCTGGCCCAAAAATATCGATTTCGGCCTATTTTTGTCACGTGGTACGAAAATCGCCCGGAAAGTCCTGATGAAATCGACGAACGCGAGATCCTTGTAGCATTCTTCTCATAAATTTATGAATGTGTCTCGGGTTCTATGTCGGATTTCAAACCCTAGCCATCGTATGGGCCGAAAATACCGATTTCGGCCCATTTTTGTCGGGTCGTACGAAAATCGACCAAAAGTCTAGATGAAATCGACAACCGCGAGATCCTTGTAGCATTCTTTTCCTAAATTTATGACTGTGTCTCGGGTTCCGTGTCGGATTTCAAACCCTAGCCAGTGTCTAGCCCTAAAACACCGATTTCGCCCATTTTTGTCGGGTGGTACGAAAATCGCTTGAAAAGTCTAGATGAAATCGACGACCGCGAGATCCTTGTGGCATTCTTCTCCTAAATTTATGACCGTGTCTCGGGTTCCGTGTCGGATTTCAAACCCTAGCCATCGATTGGCCCGAAAATACCGATTTCGGCCCATTTTTGTCGGGTGGTACGAAAATCGCCCGAAAAGTCCAAATGAAATCGACGACCGCGAGATCCTTGTAGAATTCTTCTCCTAAATTTATAACTTTGCCTCGGGTTCCGTGTCGGATTTCAAACCCTAGCCATCGTATGGCCCGAAAATACCGATTTCGGCCCATTTTTGTCGGGTGGTACGAAAATTGCTAGAACAGTCCATATGAAATCGACGACCGCGAGATCCTTGTAGCATTCTTTTCCTAAATTTATGATTGTGTCTCTTGTTCCGTGTCGGATTTCAAACCCTAGTCAGTGTCTGGCCCGAAAATACCGATTTTCGGCCCATTTTTGTCGGGTGGTACGAAAATCGCCCGAAAAGTCCAGATGAAATCGACGACCGCGAGATCCTTGTAGCATTCTTCTCCTAAATTTATGACTGTGTCTCGGGTTCCGTGTCGGATTTCAAACCCTAGCCATAGTCTGGCACGAAAATACCGATTTCGGCCCATTTTTGTCGGGTTGTACGAAAGTCGCCCGAAAAGTCCAGATGAAATCGACGACCGCGAGATCCTTGTAGCATTCTTCTTGTTAATTTATGACTGTGTCTCGGGTTCCGTGTCGGATTTCAAACCATAGCCATCGTCTGGCCTGAAAATACCGATTTTGGCCCATTTTTGTCGTGTGGTACGAAAATCGCCCGAAAAGTCCAGATGAAATTGACGACCGCGAGATCCTTGTAGCATTCTTCTCCTAAATTTATGATTGTGTCTCGAGTTCTGTGTCGGATTTCAAACCCTAGCCATCGTCTAGCCCGAAAATACAGATTTCGACCCAATTTTGTCGGGTGGTACGAAAATCGCTTGAAAAGTCTAGATGAAATTGACGACCGCGAGATCCTTGTAGCATTCTTCTCCTAAATTTATGAATGTGTCTCGGGTACCGTGTCGGATTTCAAACCCTAGCCATCGTTTGGCACGAAAATACGGATTTTAGCCCATTATTGTCGGGTGGTAAGAAAATCATCCGAAAAGTCCAGATGAAATCGACAACCGCGAAATCCTTGTAGCATTCTTTTCCTATATTTATAACTGTGTCTCTTGTTCCGTGTCGAATTTCAAACCCTAGCAAGTGTCTGGCCCGAAAATACCGATTTTCGGCCCATTTTTGTCGGGTTGTACGAAAATCGCCCGAAAAGTCCAGATGTAATCGACAACCGCGAGATCCTTGTAGCAATCTTCTCCTAAATTTATGACTGTGTCTCGGGTTCCGTGTCGGACATCAAACCCTCGCCATCGTCTGGCCCAAAAATATCGATTTCGGCCCATTTTTGTCGGGTGGTACGAAAATCGCCCGAAAAGTCCAGATGAAATTGACGACCGCGAGATCCTTGTAGCATTCTTCTCCTAAATTTATGAATGTGTCTCAGGTTCTGTGTTGGGTTTCAAACCCTAGCCATCGTATGGCCCGAAAATACCGATTTCGGCCCATTTTTATCGGGTCGTACGAAAATCGGTCGAAAAGTCTAGATGAAATCGACGACTGCGAGATCCTTGTAGCATTCTTTTCTTAAATTTATGACTGTGTCTCGGGTTCTGTGTCGGATTTCAAACCCTAGCTAGTGTCTAGCCCTAAAACACCGATTTCGGCCCATTTTTGTCGGGTGGTACGAAAATCGCTTGAAAATTCCAGAGGAAATCGACGACCGCGAGATCCTTGTAGCATTCTTCTTCTAAATTTATGACTGTGTCTCGGGTTACGTGTCGGATTTCAAACTGAAGAAAGTAAAAGACAAAATAATATAATACTTTCATGTTTTATTACTACAGCCTTAAGCTGTTTATATAGGAAAAGAAATTACAATAGTAATACTGAGTAATAATGACAAAATCATAAAATAAATATAATAATATAAAATAAAAGAGAATCAAATATGATTTCTCTTGATTCTTCAACACCCCCCCTCAAGTTGGTGCATAGATATCTGTCATGCCCAACTTGGCTATAAGTCGCTCAAAATTGGGTCTTGCCATACTTTTTGTCAAGATATCAGCAGTTTGCTGATTGGAAGTCACAAATGGTAGGCATATAATTCCAGCATCAATTTTTTCTTTTATGAAATGGCGGTCAATCTCAATGTGCTTGGTTCTATCATGTTGTACAGGGTTGTGAGCTATACTTATTGCTGCTTTGCTATCACAGAACAATTTTAAGGGTGAGTCAACTTTCATTTTCAATTCGTCCAAGAGTTTACGAATCCATAAAAGTTCACAGATTCCTTGAGCCATTGCTCTGAATTCAGCTTCTGCACTACTTCGAGCAACAACCCCTTGTTTCTTACTTCTCCAAGTAACTAAATTTTCCCAAACATAGGCACAATATCCAGTGGTGGATTTTCTATCAGTAATTGATCCTGCCCAATCAGCATCTGTAAATATAGAGACTTCTCTGTCATTAGTTTTCTTGAAGTACAAACCCTTTCCAGGATTGGATTTCAAGTACCTTAAGATCCGATAAACTGCCTCCAAGTGTTCTTCATAGGGAGAATGCATGAATTGACTTACAACACTCACAGAGAAAGCGATGTCAGGTCTAGTGTGGGCTAGATAAATAAGTTTGCCGACTAACCTCTGGTATCTTCCAATCTCAATAGGAACACTGCCTTTCTCCCAAAGTTTAGCATTTAATTCCATAGGAGTATCTGCTGGTTTACACCCACTCATCCCAGTTTCTTCCAAGAGATCTAGGATGTATTTTCTTTGAGAAACAACAATTCCCTTCTTTGAGCGAGCAACTTCCATACCAAGAAAATATTTAAGCGCGCCTAAATCTTTGATCTCAAATTCTTGTGTCAAATTTTTCTTCAATCTTTCCATCTCGACAGTGTCATCTCCTGTGAGAATAATATCATCTACATATACAATTAGAATTGCAATTTTACCAACATTAGAGAATTTCATGAACAGAGTATGGTCTGATTGTCCCTGCATATATCCTTGCTTTTTGATCGACCGAGTGAATTTTTCAAACCAAGCCCTTGGGGATTGCTTGAGACCATAAAGGGATTTTTGTAGTTTGCACACATTTGAACCAAATTTATCTTCAAAGCCAGGTGGACTATCCATGTATACTTCCTCCTCCAAATCACCATTCAGAAAAGCATTCTTTACATCAAGTTGGTTAAGAGACCAATCTAAATTCACTGCCAAGGACAAGAGAACTCTAATAGTGTTTAATTTGGCAACAGGAGCAAAAGTCTCTGAGTAATCAATGCCATATGTCAGAGTAAACCCTTTAGCAACCAAGCGTGCCTTGTATCTTTCAACTGTGTTGTCAGAATTATATTTTACAGTAAATACCCATTTACAACCAACAGTATTCTTTCCTGTAGGTAACGTCATGACTCTCCAAGTTTGATTCTTCTCAAGAGCTCTCATCTCCTCAAGAACAGCTTCCTTCCACTTTGGAATTTTTAGAGCCTCCTGTATATTTTTTGGAATTTCTACAGCAGACAACTTAGAGGTAAATGCAGCAAATGAAGAAGACAATTTTGAGTATGACACATAATTAGACAAAGGATATTTAGTGCATGATCTAACAGGTTTTCTAATTGCAATAGGAAGATCTATATCAGGATACTCGACATGACTTTTAAGAACAGAAGAAGACTTACCTGTATCAAGATGATGTGTTGGATTATCTATTGGTTCAGAATCTTGGAAGGGTCGGAGAATGGGTCCTTCATTTCTCTGTTTATGGTTTCTTCTTTCAAAGACATTTCCCTTCCAAGTAGGGTCAATTGTAGTAAACCTGCTTTGTGTCTCTTTATCTGAGTCATTATGTTGTGGCATTTCAGGTGGTCCTTCATTATTGTGAATTTGATCATTGTGATTTTGATTTGAAATTGTCGCCCCCGAATCTGTCGAAACCTCACTCATAAGTGGATTGAGTTTCAATATGGATTCTTGGGCATTTTCTTTTGGTGCATCTATATAAGTCTCAGAATTTTGTGACGACACTATATCACTTAAAGTAATGATGTTTTCAAACGTAAAAGATGAATCTTCCTTAAAATTTCCCCCCTGAAGATGAATGTCAGGAAAAAATGGTTGATTTTCAACAAAAGTAACATCCATGGTTACAAAAATTCTTTTTGATTTTGGTTCAAAACACCGATACCCCTTTTGAGTTGGAGAGTAACCGGTAAACACACATTTTATTGCTCGTGGCTCGAGTTTGTCAAGGTGTTTATGTTCATGAACAAAAGCAGTGCAACCAAAAACTTTTAATGGCAAATCAGCATAGACACTAGTTAAAGGAAAATAATTTCGAAAAACATCAAGAGGGGTATGAAAATCTAAAACTTTAGATGGCATTCGATTAATTAAATATGATGCAGTTAAAACAGCTTCACCCCACAAATATTTTGGAACGTGATTTGCAAATAGTAAAGCTCTAGCAACCTCAAGAAGATGCCTATTCTTTCTCTCTGCAATTCCATTTTGTTGGGGTGTATTAACACAAGAACTTTGATGAACAACCCCATTTGCAAGAAAAAAATCGGACAAAAGTGTATTAAAATATTCTTTACCATTGTCACTTCTGAAGACTTGAATATTTGTTTGGTATTGAGTATGCACCATTGTAAAAAAGTTTTTGACAACCTGTCCAACTTCAGATTTTTCTTTTAATAGATAAACCCAACAAATTCTAGTATGATCATCAATAAAAGTTATAAACCATTTTTTATTAGAAAATGTGTTTATTCTATTAGGACCCCAAACATCACTATGAATAACTGCAAACGGTTTTGATGGTTTATATGGTTGTGTAGAAAAAGAAGAACGGTGATGTTTAGCAAGTTCACAAGTTTCACAATGAAATAAAGACGGATCCTTCTTAGAAAATAATTTGGGAAACAAATGTTTCAAATACGGAAAACTAGGATGTCCTAACCGTAAATGCCATAACATAATATCATCATTATTAGAAGAGACAAAAATAGATTCAAAGTAGGTACTTGTTTTTTGTTGGTCTTTGAAGTCGAGTCCATTGTCAAGATAATAGAGTCCTCCACTCTCCTTAGCATTGCCAATCATCTTCCCCGTGCTCAAATCCTTAAAAGTGCAATGAGAATGAAAGAAGTTAGCTTGACAATTTATATCCTTTGTTAATTTAGTAATGGATAACAGATTACATGATAAATTAGGAACATGTAAGACATCTTTTAAGGTTAACACAGGTGACAGAATAACAGAACCTTTCCCTGCAATGGCTGAAAGAGAGCCATCTGCAATTTTAATTTTGTGGTTACCTGCACAAGGACTATAAGAAGAAAATAGACTCGACTCCCCAGTCATATGATCAGTAGCACCAGAATCGATAATCCAAGTATGGCTGGGAGTGACACTAAGTAGAGCAGTATTTGGAAAATTACCTCTTTGAGCTATAGAGCAAGAAGGAGTTTGAGACTCAAGGAGTTTGTACAATTTATCTAATTGTTCCTTGGTGAAAGGAGATGGGCTTGAAGGGGACTGCTTCTCTTGATTAGAGGTACCAGCTTGGAGGGCATGACCTTCGTTTCCTTCTTTTTTCTTCCAATTTGGAGCTTCCAACACGTATCACGTGTGTGCCCTAGACGTTTGCAATGTTCGCACCATGGTTTCTTGCCATCTCTCTTCCCGTCTTCATTCTTAGAGACTAGGGCAGAGCTTTCAACCTCACCAACAGAAGGTGTCTTACCCATCATAACACCTTGTCTCGCCTCTTCTCTTCTAACTTCTGAGAACGCTTCCCGAAGTGATGGCAATGGAATCTTTCCCAATATTCTGCCACGGACTTCATCGAGCTGCTTATTAAGCCCAACCAAGAACATGAATACTCGGTCGTTCTCCTGTCTCTTAAGAAACAAAAAACTGTCCTCACAGCACTTCCAATGATCATCATAGCAGAGATCCAATTCTTGCCATAGTGTCATCAACTCATTGTAATAGGTAGTGACATCTCTATCTCCTTGTTTGGCATGCCACAATCGTGATTTGAGATCAAAAATTTGAGAAGAATTCTAAATGTCAGAATATGTTTCTTTGACTGCCTCCCAAACTTCCTTTGCAGTAGGCAAAAACATAAAAGGTTTTTTTATCATTGATTCCATATTACTAAGCAGCCAAGCGATAATAACAGAGTTCTCAGATTTCCAAAACCTGTAATTCGGATCAGTAGTGGCAGGCATTTGCACCTCTCCGGTTAGGAAACCATATTTTCCCTTACCGTCTAATATCAATCTTGTGGTTTGGGACCATTCAACATAATTTTTTCCATTGAGTTTTTGAATTTCAACCTTAAGGACATTAGAAGTTCCCTCATGGCCAAAAAAGTTGGAAAAACCATTGTTAGATAAACCATTATTGTCGCCTGGGCCGCCGCCACTGCCGCCTGGGCCGCCGCCGCTGCCGCCTGGGCCGCCGCCACTGCCGCCTGGGCCGCTGCCTAAACCCATACTGTCGGCGTTGTCGACTACTTCTGATTTTTTACCCAAACCATCGTCGCTGCTACCGCCGCTACTCATAAGGGCTGCCTTCCATGGGGTATTCTGTGCCATAGATCAGTTGACTAGAGCCACAAACCCTGATGGGTTGTTTACAGAACCCTAACCAGAGCTCTTGATACCATGAAGAAAGTAAAAGACAAAATAATATAATACTTTCATGTTTTATTACTACAGCCTTAAGCTGTTTATATAGGAAAAGAAATTACAATAGTAATACTGAGTAATAATGACAAAATCATAAAATAAAAATAAATATAATAATATAAAATAAAAGAGAATCAAATATGATTTCTCTTGATTCTTCAACACAAACCCTAGCCATCGTATGGCCCGAAAATACCGATTTCGACCCAATATTGTCATGTGGTAAGAAAATTGCTTGAACTGTCCATATGAAATCGACGACCGCGAGATCCTTGTAGCATTCTTCTCCTAAATTTATGACTGTGTCTCGGGTTCCGTGTCGAATTTCAAACCCTAGCCATCGTTTGGCTCGAAAATACCGATTTTGTGCCCATTATTGTCGGGTGGTACGAAAATCGCCCAAAAAGTCCAGATGAAATCGACGACCGCGAGATCCTTGTAGAATTCTTTTCCTAAATTTATAACTGTGTCTCTTGTTTCGTGTCGAATTTCAAACCCTAGCCAGTGTCTGGCCCGAAAATACCAATTTTCGGCCCATTTTTGTCGGGTTGTACGAAAATCGCCCGAAAAGTCCAGATGAAATCGACAACCACGAGATCCGTGTAGCATTCTTCTCCTAAATTTATGATTGTGTCTCGGGTTCCCTGTCGGATTTCAAACCCTAGCCATCGTTTGGCCCGAAAATACCGATTTTGGCCCATTTTTGTCGGGTGGTACGAAAATCGCCCGAAAAGTCCAGATGAAATCGACGACGGCGAGATCCTTGTAGAATTCTTCTCCAAAATTTATGACTGTGTCTCGGGCTCCGTGTCGGATTTCAAACCCTAGCCATCGTCTGGCCCGAAAATACCGATTTTGGCCCATTATTGTCGGGTGGTACGAAAATCGCCCGAAAAGTCCGGTGAAATCGACGACCGCGAGATCCTTGTAGCATTCTTTTCCTAAATTTATAACTGTGTCTCTTGTTCGTGTCGAATTTCAAACCCTAGCCAGTGTCTGGCCCGAAAATATCGATTTTCGGCCCATTTTTGTCGTGTTGTACGAAAATCGCCCGAAAAGTCCAGATGAAATCGACAACTGCGAGATCCTTGTAGCATTCTTCTCCTAAATTTATGACCATGTCTCGGGTTCCGTGTCGGATTTCAAACCCTAGCCATCGTCTGGCCCGAAAATACCGATTTCGGCCCATTTTTGTCAGGTAGTACGAAAATCGCCCGAAAAGTCCAGATGAAATCGACGACCGCGAGATCCTTGTAGCATTCTTCTCCTAAATTTATAACTTTGCCTCGGGTTCCGTGTCGGATTTCAAACCCTAGCCATCGTATGGCCCGAAAATATCGATTTCGGCCCATTTTTGTCGGGTCATACGAAAATCGGCCGAAAAGTCTAGATGAAATCGACGACCGCGAGATCCTTGTAGCATTCTTTTTCTAAATTTATGATGGTGTCTCGGGTTCCGTGTCGGATTTCAAACCCTAGCCATTGTCTGGCTCGAAAATACCGATTTTGTGCCCATTATTGTCGGGTGGTACAAAAATCGCCCGAAAAGTCTAGATGAAATCGACGACCGCGAGATCCTTGTAGCATTCTTCTCCTAAATTTATAAGTGTGTCTCGGGTTCTGTGTCGGATTTCAAACTCTAGCCATTGTGTGGCCCGAAAATACCGATTTTGGCCCATTTTTGTCGGGTGGTACGAAAATCGCCCGAAAAGTCCAGATGAAATCGACGTCCGCGAGATCCTTGTAGCATTCTTCTCCTAAATTTATGACTGTGTCTCGGGTTCTGTGTCGGATTTCAAATCCTAGCCATCGTCTGGCCTGAAAATACCGATTTCGGCCCATTTTTGTCGTGTGGTACGAAAATCGCCCGAAAAGTCCAGATAAAATCGACGAACTCGAGATCCCTGTAGCATACTTCTCCTAAATTTATGAATGTGTCTCGGGTTCCGTGTCGGATTTCAAACCCTAGCCATCGTTTCGCTCGAAAATACCGATTTTGGCCCATTATTGTCGGGTGGTACGAAAATCGCCCGAAAAGTTCAGATGAAATCGACGACAGCGAGATCCTTGTAGCATTCTTTTCCTAAATTTATAACTGTGTCTCTTGTTCCGTGTTGAATTTCAAACCCTAGCTAGTGTCTGGCCCGAAAATACCGATTTTCGGCCCATTTTAGTCGGGTTGTACGAAAATCGCCCGAAAAGTCCAGATGAAATCGACAACCGCGAGATCCTTGTAGCATTCTTCTCCTAAATTTATGAATGTGTCTCGGGTTCCGTGTCGGATTTGAAACCCTAGCCATCGTTTGGCCCGAAAATACCGATTTTGGCCCATTATTGTCGGGTGGTACGAAAATCGCCCGAAAAGTCCAGATGAAATCGCGACCGCGAGATCCTTGTAGCATTCTTTTCCTAAATTTATAACTGTGTCTCTTGTTCCGTGTCGAATTTCAAACCCTAGCCAGTGTCTGGCCCGAAAATACCGATTTTCGGCCCATTTTAGTCGGGTTGTATGAAAATCGCCCGAAAAGTCCAGATGAAATCGACAACCGCGAGATCCTTGTAGCATTCTTCTCCTAAATTTATGACTGTGTCTCGGGTTCCCTGTCGGATTTCAAACCCTAGCCATCGATTGGCCCGAAAATACCGATTTCGGCCCATTTTTGTCGGGTGGTACGAAAATCGCCCGAAAAGTCCAGATGAAATCGACAACCGCGAGATCCTTGTAGCATTCTTCTCCTAAATTTATAAATTTGCCTCGGGTTCCGTGTCGGACTTCAAACCGTAGCCATCGTCTGGCCCAAAAATATCGATTTCGGCCTATTTTTGTAGGGTGATACGAAAATCGTCCGGAAAGTCCAGATGAAATCGATGACCGCGAGATCCTTGTAGCATTCTTCTCCTAAATTTATGAATGTGTCTCGGGTTCTGTGTCGGGTTTCAAATCCTAGCCATCGTATGGCCCGAAAATACCGATTTCGGCCCATTTTTGTCGGGTCGTACGAAAATCGGCAGAAAAGTCTAGATGAAATCGACGACCGCGAGATCCTTGTAACATTCTTTTCCTAAATTTATGACTGTGTCTCAGGTTCCGTGTCAGATTTCAAACCCTAGCCAGTGTCTAGCCCTAAAACACCGATTTCGGCCCATTTTTGTCCGGTGGTACGAAAATCGCTTGAAAAGTGCAGATGAAATCGACGACCGCGAGATCCTTGTAGCATTCTTCTTCTAAATTTATGACTGTGTCTCGGGTTCCGTGTCGGATTTCAAACCCTAGCCATCGTTTGGCCCGAAAATACCGATTTTGGCCCATTATTGTCGGGTGGTACGAAAATCGCTCGAAAAGTCCAGATGAAATCGACGACCGCGAGATCCTTGTAGCATTCTTTTCCTAAATTTATAACTGTGTCTCTTGTTCCGTGTCGAATTTCAATCCCTAGCCAGTGTCTGGCCCGAAAATACCGATTTTCGGCCCATTTTTGTCGGGTTGTACGAAAATCGCCCGAAAAGTCCAGATGAAATCGATGACCACGAGATCCTTGCAGCATTCTTCTCCTAAATTTATAAATTTGCCTCGGGTTCTGTGTCGGACTTCAAACCCTAGCCATCGTCTGGCCCAAAAATATCGATTTCGGTCTATTTTTGTTGGGTGATACGAAAATCGTCCGGAAAGTCCAGATGAAATCGATGACCGCGAGATCCTTGTAGCATTCTTCTCCTAAATTTATGAATGTGTCTCGGGTTCTGTGTCGGATTTCAAACCCTAGCCATCGTATGGCCCGAAAATACCGATTTCAGCCCATTTTTTTCGGGTCGCACGAAAATCGGCCGAAAAGTCCAGATGAAATTGACGACCGCGAGATCCTTGTAACATTCTTTTCCTAAATTTATGACTGTGTCTCGGGTTCCGTGTCAGATTTCAAACCCTAGCCAGTGTCTAGCCCTAAAACACCGATTTCGGCCCATTTTTGTCGGGTGGTACGAAAATCGCTTGAAAAGTCCAGATGAAATCGACGACCGCGAGATACTTGTAGCATTCTTCTCCTAAATTTATGACTGTGTCTCGGGTTCCGTGTCGGATTTCAAACCCTAGCCATCGTTTGGCCCGAAAATACCGATTTCGGCCAATTTTTGTTAGGTGGTACGAAAATCGCCCGAAAAGTCCAGATGAAATCGACAACTGCAAGATCCTTGTAGCATTCTTCTCCTAAATTTATGACTGTGTCTTGGGTTCCGTGTCGGATTTCAAACCCTAGCCATCGTCTGGCCTAAAAATACCGATTTTGGCCCATTTTTGTCGTGTGGTATGAAAATCGCCCGAAAAGTCCAGATGAAATTGACGACCGCGAGGTCCTTGTAGCATTCTTCTCCTAAATTTATGACTGTGTCTCGGGTTCCGTGTCGGATTTCAAACCCTAGCCATCGTCTGGCCCGAAAATACAGATTTCGACCCAATTTTGTCAGGTGGTACGAAAATCGCTTGAAAAACCTAGATGAAATCGACGACCGCGAGATCCTTGTAGCATTCTTCTCCTAAATTTATGAATTTGTCTCGGGTTCCGTGTCGGATTTCAAACCCTAGCCATCGTTTCACCCGAAAATACCGATTTTGGCCCATTATTGTCGGGTGGTACGAAAATCGCCCGAAAAGTCCAGATGAAATCGACGACCGCGAGATCCTTGTAGCATTCTTTTCCTAAATTTATAACTGTGTCTCTTGTTCCGTGTCGAATTTCAAACCCTAGCCAATGTCTGGCCCGAAAATACCGATTTTCGGCCCATTTTTGTCGGGTTGTACGAAAATCGCCCGAAAAGTCCAGATGAAATCGACAACCGCGAGATCCTTGTAGCATTCTTCTCCTAAATTTATGACCGTGTCTCGGGTTCCGTGTCGGATTTCAAACCCTAGCCATCGATTGGTCTGAAAATACCGATTTCGGCACATTTTTGTCGGGTGGTACGAAAATCGCCCGAAAAGTCCAGATGAAATCAACGACCGCGAGATCCTTGTAGCATTCTTCTCCTAAATTTATGAATGTGTCTCGGGTTCTGTGTCGGATTTCAAACCCTAGCCATCGTATGGCCCGAAAATACCGATTTCGGCCCATTTTTTGTCGGGTGGTACAAAAATCGCCCGAAAAGTCTAGATGAAATCGACGACCGCGAGATCCTTGTAGCATTCTTCTCCTAAATTTATCAGTGTGTCTCGGGTTCTGTGTCGGATTTCAAACCCTAGCCATTGTCTGGCCCGAAAATACCGATTTTGGCCCATTATTGTCGGGTGGTACGAAAATCGCCCGAAAAGTCCAGATGAAATCGACGACCGCGAGATCCTTGTAGCATTCTTTTCCTAAATTTATAACTGTGTCTCTTGTTCCATGTCGAATTTCAATCCCTAGCCAGTGTCTGGCCCGAAAATACTGATTTTCGGCCCATTTTTGTCGGGTTGTACGAAAATCGCCCGAAAAGTCCAGATGAAATCGACAACCGCGAGATCCTTGTAGCATTCTTCTCCTAAATTTATGACCGTGTCTCGGGTTCCGTGTCGGATTTCAAACCCTAGCCATCGATTGGTCTGAAAATACCGATTTCGGCACATTTTTGTCGGGTGGTACGAAAATCGCCCGAAAAGTCCAGATGAAATCAACGACCGCGAGATCCTTGTAGCATTCTTCTCCTAAATTTATGACTGTGTCTCGGGTTCTGTGTCGGATTTCAAACCCTAGCCATCGTCTGGCCTGAAAATACCGATTTTGGCCCATTTTTGTCATGCGGTACGAAAATCGCCCGAAAAGTCCAGATGAAATCGACGACCTCGAGATCCTTGTAGCATTCTTCTCCTAAATTTATGAATGTGTCTCGGGTTCTGTGTCGGATATCAAACCCTAGCCATCGTTTGGCCCGAAAATACCGATTTTGGCCCATTATTGTCGGGTGGTACGAAAATCGCCCGAAAAGTCTAGATGAAATCGACGACCGCGAGATCCTTGTAGCATTCTTTTCCTAAATTTATAACTGTGTCTCTTGTTCCGTGTATAATTTCAAACCCTAGCCAGTGTCTGGCCCGAAAATACCGATTTTCGGCCCATTTTAGTCGGGTTGTACGAAAATCGCCCGAAAAGTCTAGATGAAATCGACAACCGCGAGATCCTTGTAGCATTCTTCTCCTAAATTTATGAATGTGTCTCGGGTTCCGTGTCGGAATTGAAACCCTAGCCATCGTTTGGCCCGAAAATACGGATTTTGGCCCATTATTGTCGGGTGGTACGAAAATCGCCCGAAAAGTCCAGATGAAATCGACGACCGCGAGATCCTTGTAGCATTCTTTTCCTAAATTTATAACTGTGTCTCTTGTTCCGTGTCGAATTTCAAACCCTAGCCAGTGTCTGGCCCAAAAATACCGATTTTCGGCCCATTTTAGTCGGGTTGTATGAAAATCGCCCGAAAAGTCCAGATGAAATCGACAACCGCGAGATCCTTGTAGCATTCTTCTCCTAAATTTATGACTGTGTCTCGGGTTCCCTGTCGGATTTCAAACCCTAGCCATCGATTGGCCCGAAAATACCGATTTCGGCCCATTTTTGTCGGGTGGTACGAAAATCGCCCGAAAAGTCCAGATGAAATCGACAACCGCGAGATCCTTGTAGCATTCTTCTCCTAAATTTATAAATTTGCCTCGGGTTCCGTGTCGGACTTCAAACCGTAGCCATCGTCTGGCCCAAAAATATCGATTTCGGCCTATTTTTGTAGGGTGATACGAAAATCGTCCGGAAAGTCCAGATGAAATCGATGACCGCGAGATCCTTGTAGCATTCTTCTCCTAAATTTATGAATGTGTCTCGGGTTCTGTGTCGGGTTTCAAATCCTAGCCATCGTATGGCCCGAAAATACCGATTTCGGCCCATTTTTGTCGTATCGTACGAAAATCGGCAGAAAAGTCTAGATGAAATCGACGACCGCGAGATCCTTGTAACATTCTTTTCCTAAATTTATGACTGTGTCTCAGGTTCCGTGTCAGATTTCAAACCCTAGCCAGTGTCTAGCCCTAAAACACCGATTTCGGCCCATTTTTGTCCGGTGGTACGAAAATCGCTTGAAAAGTCCAGATGAAATCGACGACCGCGAGATCCTTGTAGCATTCTTCTTCTAAATTTATGACTGTGTCTCGGGTTCCGTGTCGGATTTCAAACCCTAGCCATCGTTTGGCCCGAAAATACCGATTTTGGCCCATTATTGTCGGGTGGTACGAAAATCGCTCGAAAAGTCCAGATGAAATCGACGACCGCGAGATCCTTGTAGCATTCTTTTCCTAAATTTATAACTGTGTCTCTTGTTCCGTGTCGAATTTCAATCCCTAGCCAGTGTCTGGCCCGAAAATACCGATTTTGGGCCCATTTTTGTCGGGTTGTACGAAAATCGCCCGAAAAGTCCAGATGAAATCGATGACCACGAGATCCTTGCAGCATTCTTCTCCTAAATTTATAAATTTGCCTCGGGTTCTGTGTCGGACTTCAAACCCTAGCCATCGTCTGGCCCAAAAATATCGATTTCGGTCTATTTTTGTTGGGTGATACGAAAATCGTCCGGAAAGTCCAGATGAAATCGATGACCGCGAGATCCTTGTAGCATTCTTCTCCTAAATTTATGAATGTGTCTCGGGTTCTGTGTCGGATTTCAAACCCTAGCCATCGTATGGCCCGAAAATACCGATTTCAGCCCATTTTTTTCGGGTCGCACGAAAATCGGCCGAAAAGTCCAGATGAAATTGACGACCGCGAGATCCTTGTAACATTCTTTTCCTAAATTTATGACTGTGTCTCGGGTTCCGTGTCAGATTTCAAACCCTAGCCAGTGTCTAGCCCTAAAACACCGATTTCGGCCCATTTTTGTCGGGTGGTACGAAAATCGCTTGAAAAGTCCAGATGAAATCGACGACCGCGAGATACTTGTAGCATTCTTCTCCTAAATTTATGACTGTGTCTCGGGTTCCGTGTCGGATTTCAAACCCTAGCCATCGTTTGGCCCGAAAATACCGATTTCGGCCAATTTTTGTTAGGTGGTACGAAAATCGCCCGAAAAGTCCAGATGAAATCGACAACTGCAAGATCCTTGTAGCATTCTTCTCCTAAATTTATGACTGTGTCTTGGGTTCCGTGTCGGATTTCAAACCCTAGCCATCGTCTGGCCTAAAAATACCGATTTTGGCCCATTTTTGTCGTGTGGTATGAAAATCGCCCGAAAAGTCCAGATGAAATTGACGACCGCGAGGTCCTTGTAGCATTCTTCTCCTAAATTTATGACTGTGTCTCGGGTTCCGTGTCGGATTTCAAACCCTAGCCATCGTCTGGCCCGAAAATACAGATTTCGACCCAATTTTGTCAGGTGGTACGAAAATCGCTTGAAAAACCTAGATGAAATCGACGACCGCGAGATCCTTGTAGCATTCTTCTCCTAAATTTATGAATTTGTCTCGGGTTCCGTGTCGGATTTCAAACCCTAGCCATCGTTTCACCCGAAAATACCGATTTTGGCCCATTATTGTCGGGTGGTACGAAAATCGCCCGAAAAGTCCAGATGAAATCGACGACCGCGAGATCCTTGTAGCATTCTTTTCCTAAATTTATAACTGTGTCTCTTGTTCCGTGTCGAATGTCAATCCCTAGCCAGTGTCTGGCCCGAAAATACCGATTTTCAGCCCGTTTTTGTCGGGTGGTACGAAAATCGCCCGAAAAGTCCAGATGAAATCAACGACCGCGAGATCCTTGTAGCATTCTTCTCCTAAATTTATGACTGTGTCTCGGGTTCTGTGTCGGATTTCAAACCCTAGCCATCGTCTGGCCTGAAAATACCGATTTTGGCCCATTTTTGTCGTGCGGTATGAAAAATTGCCCGAAAAGTCTAGATGAAATCGACGACCTCGAGATCCTTGTAGCATTCTTCTCCTAAATTTATGACGTTGTCTCGGGTTCCGTGTCGGATTTCAAACCCTAGCCATCGTCTGGCCCGAAAATACAGATTTCGACGCAATTTTGTCGGGTGGTACGAAAATCGCTTGAAAAGTCCAGATGAAATCGACGACCGCGAGATCCTTGTAGCATTCTTTTCCTAAATTTATAACTGTGTCTCTTGTTCCCTGTATAATTTCAAACCCTATCCAGTGTCTGGCCCGAAAATACCGATTTTCGGCCCATTTTAGTCGGGTTGTACGAAAATCGCCCTAAAAGTCCAGATGAAATCGACAACCGCGAGATCCTTGTAGCATTCTTCTCCTAAATTTATGAATGTGTCTCGGGTTCCGTGTCGGATTTGAAACCCTAGCCATCGTTTGGCCCGAAAATACCGATTATTGCCCATTATTGTCGGGTGGTACGAAAATCGCCCGAAAAGTCCAGATGAAATCGACGACCGCGAGATCCTTGTAGCATTCTTTTCCTAAATTTATAACTGTGTCTCTTGTTCCGTGTCGAATTTCAATCCCTAGCCAGTGTGTGGCCCGAAAATACTGATTTTCGGCCCATTTTTGTCGGGTTGTACGAAAATCGCCCGAAAAGTCCAGATGAAATCGACAACCGCGAGATCCTTGTAGCATTCTTCTTCTAAATTTATGACTGTGTCTCGGGTTCCGTGTCGGATTTCAAACCCTAGCCATCGTCTGGCCCGAAAATACCGATTTCGGCCTATTTTTGTCAGGTGGTACGAAAATCGCCCGAAAAGTCCAGATGAAATCGACGACCGCAAGATCCTTGTAGCATTCTTCTCCTAAATTTATGACTGTGTCTCGGGTTCCGTGTCGGATTTCAAACCCTAGCCAGTGTCTAGCCCTAAAACACCGATTTCGGCCCATTTTTGTCGGGTGGTACGAAAATCGCTTGAAAAGTCCAGATGAAATTGACGACCGCGAGATCCGTGTAGCATTCTTCTCCTAAATTTATGACTGTGTCTCGGGTTCCGTGTCGGATTTCAAACCCTAGCCATCGTCTGGCCCGAAAATACCGATTTCGGCACATTTTTGTAAGGTGGTACGAAAATCGCCCGAAAAGTCCAGATGAAATCGACTACCGCGAGATCCTTTTAGCATTCTTCTCCTAAATTTATGACTTTTTCTCGGGTTCCATGTCAGATTTCAAACCCTAGCCATCGTGTGGCCCGAAAATACCGATTTTGGCCCATTATTGTCGGCTGGTACGAAAATCGCCCAAAAAGACCAGATGAAATCGACGACCGCGAGATCCTTGTAGCATTCTTCTCCTAAATTTATAACTGTGTCTCTTGTTCCGTGTCGGATTTCAAACCCTAGCCAGTGTCTGGCCCGAAAATACCGATTTTCGGCCCATTTTTGTCGGGGTGTACGAAAATCGCCCGAAAAGTCCAGATGAAATCGACTACTGCGAGATCCTTGTAGCATTCTTCTCCTAAATTTATGACCGTGTCTCGGGTTCCGTGTCAGATTTCAAACCCTAGCCATCGTCTGGCCCAAAAATATCGATTTCGGCCCATTTTTGTTGGGTGGTACGAAAATCGCCCAGAAAGTCCTGATAAAATCAACGACCGCGAGATCCTTGTAGCATTCTTCTCCTAAATTTATCAATGTGTCTCGGGTTCCGTGTCGAATTTCAAACCCTAGCCATCGTATGGCCCGAAAATACCGATTTCGGCCCATTTTTGTCGGGTCGTACGAAAATCGGCCGAAAAGTCTAGATGAAATCGACGACCGCGAGATCCTTGTAGCATTCTTTTCCTAAATTTATGACTGTGTCTCGGGTTCCGTGTCAGATTTCAAACCCTAGCCAGTGTCTAGCCCTAAAACACCAATTTCGGCCCATTTTTGTCGAGTGGTACGAAAATCGCTTGAAAAGTCCAGATGAAATCGACGACCGCGAGATCCTTGTAGCATTCTTCTCCTAAATTTATGACTGTGTCTCGGGTTCCGTGTCGGATTTCAAACCCTAGCCATCGTCTGGGCCGAAAATACCGATTTCGGCCCATTTTTGTCAGGTGGTACGAAAATCGCCCGAAAAGTCCAAATGAAATCGACGACCGCGAGATCCTTCTAGCATTCTTTTCCTAAATTTATGAATGTGTCTCGCGTTCCGTGTCGGATTTCAAACCTTAGCCATCGTATGGCCCGAAAATACCGATTTCGACCCAATATTGTCGGGTGGTACGAAAATTGCTTGAACAGTCCATATGAAATCGACGACCGCGAGATCCTTGTAGCATTCTTCTCCTAAATTTATGATTGTGTCTCGGGTTCCGTGTCGGATTTCAAACCCTAGCCATCGTCTGGCCCGAAAATACCGATTTTGGCCCATTATTGTCGGGTGGTACGAAAATCGTACGAAAAGTCCAGATGAAATCGACGACCGCGAGATCCTTGTAGCATTCTTTTCCTAAATTTATAACTGTGTCTCTTGTTCCGTGTCGAATTTCAAACCCTAGCCTGTGTCTGGCCCGAAAATACCAATTTTCGGCCTATTTTTGTCGGGTTGTACGAAAATCGCCCGAAAAGTCCAGATGAAATCAACAACCGCGAGATCCGTGTAGCATTCTTCTCCTAAATTTATGACTGTGTCTTGGGTTCCCTGTCGGATTTCAAACCCTAGCCATCGTCTGGCCCGAAAATACCGATTTCAAACCCTAGCCATCGTCTGGCCTGAAAATACCGATTTCGGCCCATTTTTGTTGGTTGGTACGAAAATCGCCCGAAAAGTCCAGATGAAATCGACGACCGCGAGATCCTTGTAGCATTCTTCTCCTAAATTTATGATTGTGTCTCGGGTTCCGTGTCGGATTTCAAACCCTAGCCATCGTCTGGCCCGAAAATACCGATTTTGGCCCATTATTGTCGGGTGGTACGAAAATCGCCCGAAAAGTCCAGATGAAATCGACGACCGTGAGATCCTTGTAGCATTCTTTTCCTAAATTTATAACTGTATCTCTTGTTCCGTGTCGAATTTCAAACCCTAGCCAATGTCTGGCCCGAAAATACCGATTTTCGACCCATTTTTGTCGGGTTGTACGAAAATCGCCCGAAAGGTCCAGATGAAATCGACGACCGTGAGATCCTTGTAGCATTCTTCTCCTAAATTTATAACTGTGCCTCGGGTTCCGTGTCGGATTTCAAACCCTAGCCATCGTATGGCTCGAAAATACCGATTTTGGCACATTTTTGTGGGGTCGTACGAAAATCGGCCGAAAAGTCTAGATGAAATCGACGACCGCGAGATCCTTGTAGCATTCTTCTCCTAAATTTATGACTGCGTCTCGGGTTCCGTGTCGGATTTCAAACCCTAGCCATCGTCTGGCCCGAAAATACAGATTTTGGCCCATTATTGTCGGGTGGTACGAAAATCGCCCAAAAAGTCGAGATGAAATCGACGACTGCGAGATCCTTGTAGCATTCTTCTCCTAAATTTATAATTGTGTCTCTTGTTCCGTGTCGGATTTCAAACCCTAGCCAGTGTCTGGCCCGAAAATACCGATTTCGGCCCCTTTTTTATTGGGTGGTACGAAAATCGGCCGAAAAGTCTAGATGAAATCGACGACCGCGAGATCCTTGTAGCATTCTTTTCCTAAATTTATGACTGTGTCTCGGGTTCCGTGTCAGATTTCAAACCCTAGCCAGTGTCTAGCCCTAAAACACCGATTTCGGCCCATTTTTGTCGAGTGGTACGAAAATCGCTTGGAAAGTCCAGATGAAATCGACGACCGCGAGATCCTTGTAGCATTCTTCTCCTAAATTTATGACTGTGTCTCGGGTTCCGTGTCGGATTTGAAACCCTAGCCATCGTCTGGGCCGAAAATACCGATTTCGGCCCATTTTTGTCAGGTGGTACGAAAATCGCCCGAAAAGTCCAGATGAAATCGACGACCGCGAGATCGTTCTAGCATTCTTTTCCTAAATTTATGAACATGTCTCGGGTTCCGTGTCGGATTTCAAACCCTAGCCATCGTCTGGCCCGAAAATACCGATTTTGGCCCATTATTGTCGGGTGGTACGAAAATCGTCCGAAAAGTCCAGATGAAATCAACGACCGCGAGATCCTTGTAGCATTCTTTTCCTAAATTTATAACTGTGGCTCTTGTTCCGTGTCGAATTTCAAACCCTAGCCTGTGTCTGGCCCGAAAATACCAATTTTCGGCCTATTTTTGTCGGGTTGTACGAAAATCGCCCGAAAAGTCCAGATGAAATCAACAACCGCGAGATCCGTGTAGCATTCTTCTCCTAATTTTATGACTGTGTCTCGGGTTCCCTGTCGGATTTCAAACCCTAGCCATCGTCTGGTCCGAAAATACCGATTTCAAACCCTAGCCATCGTCTGGCCTGAAAATACCGATTTCGGCCCATTTTTGTTGGTTGGTACGAAAATCGCCCGAAAAGTCCAGATGAAATCGACGACCGCGAGATCCTTGTAGCATTCTTCTCCTAAATTTATGATTGTGTCTCGGGTTCCGTGTCGGATTTCAAACCCTAGCCATCGTCTGGCCCGAAAATACCGATTTTGGCCCATTATTGTCGGGTGGTATGAAAATCTCCCGAAAAGTCCAGATGAAATCGACGACCGTGAGATCCTTATAGCATTCTTTTCCTAAATTTATAACTGTGTCTCTTGTTCCGTGTCGAATTTCAAACCCTAGCCAGTGTCTGGCCCGAAAATACCGATTTTCGACCCATTTTTGTCGGGTTGTACGAAAATCGCCCGAAAGGTCCAGATGAAATCGACGACCGCGAGATCCTTGTAGCATTCTTCTCCTAAATTTATAAATGTGCCTCGTGTTCCGTGTCGGATTTCAAACCCTAGCCATCGTATGGCCCGAAAATACCGATTTTGGCACATTTTTGTGGGGTCGTACGAAAATCGGCCGAAAAGTCTAGATGAAATCGACGACCGCGAGATCCTTGTAGCATTCTTCTCCTAAATTTATGACTGTGTCTCGGGTTCCGTGTCGAATTTCAAACCCTAGCCATCGTCTGGCCCGAAAATACCGATTTTGGCCCATTATTGTCGGGTGGTACGAAAATCGCCCAAAAAGTCCAGATGAAATCGACGACTGCGAGATCCTGGTAGCATTCTTCTCCTAAATTTATAATTGTGTCTCTTGTTCCGTGTCGGATTTCAAACCCTAGCCAGTGTCTGGCCCGAAAATACCGATTTCGGCCCCTTTTTTATTGGGTGGTACGAAAAATCGCCCGAAAAGTCCATATGAAATCGACTACTGCGAGGTCCTTGTAGCATTCTTCTCCTAAATTTATGACTGTGTCTCGGGTTCCATGTCGGATTTCAAACCCTAGCCATCGTCTGGCCTGAAAATACCGATTTTGGCCCATTTTTGTCGTGTGGTACGAAAATCGCGCGAAAAGTCCAGATGAAATCGAGAACCGCGAGATCCTTGTAGCATTCTTCTCCTAAATTTATGACTGTGTCTCGAGTTCCGTGACGGATTTCAAACCCTAGCCATCGTCTGGCCCGAAAATACCGATTTCAAACCCTAGCCATCGTCTGGCCTGAAAATACCGATTTCGGCCCATTTTTGTTGGTTGGTACGAAAATCGCCCGAAAAGTCCAGATGAAATCGACGACCGCGAGATCCTTGTAGCATTCTTCTCCTAAATTTATGACTGTGTCTCGGGTTCCGTGTCGGATTTCAAACCCTAGCCATCGTCTGGCCCGAAAATACCGATTTTGGCCCATTATTGTCGGGTGGTACGAAAATCGCTCGAAAAGTCCAGATGAAATCGACGACCGTGAGATCCTTGTAGCATTCTTTTCCTAAATTTATAACTGTGTCTCTTGTTCCGTGTCGAATTTCAAACCCTAGCCAGTGTCTGGCCCGAAAATACCGATTTTCGGCACATTTTTGTCGGGTTGTAAGAAAATCGCCCGAAAAGTCCAGATGAAATCGACGACCGTGAGATCCTTGTAGCATTCTTCTCCTATATTTATGACTGTGCCTCGGGTTCCGTGTCGGATTTCAAACCCTAGCCATCGTATGGCCCAAAAATACCGATTTCGGCACATTTTTGTGGGGTCGTACGAAAATCGGCCGAAAAGTCTAGATGAAATCGACGACCGCGAGATCCTTGTAGCATTCTTCTCCTAAATTTATGACTATGTCTCGGGTTCCGTGTCGAATTTCAAACCCTAGCCATCGTATGGCCCGAAAATACAGATTTCGGCCCATTTTTGTCGGGTGGTACGAAAATTGCCCAAAAAGTCCAGATGAAATGGACGACTGCGAGATCCTTGTAGCATTCTTCTCCTAAATTTATAACTGTGTCTCTTGTTCCGTGTCGGATTTCAAACCCTAGCCAGTGTCTGGCCCGAAAATACCGATTTTCGGCCCATTTTTGTCGGGTTGTACGAAAATCGCCCGAAAAGTCCAGATGAAATCGACTACTGCGAGATCCTTGTAGCATTCTTCTCCTAAATTTATGACCGTGTCTCGGGTTCCGTGTCAGATTTCAAACCCTAGCCATCGTCTGGCCCAAAAATGTCGATTTCGGCCCATTTTTGTTGGGTGGTACGAAAATCGCCCGGAAAGTCCAGATGAAATCAACGACCGCGAGATCCTTGTAGCATTCTTCTCCTAAATTTATCAATGTGTCTCGGGTTCCGTGTCGAATTTCAAACCCTAGCCATCGTGTGGCCCGAAAATACAGATTTCGGCCCTTTTTTGTCGGGTGGTACGAAAATCGGCCGAAAAGTCTAGATGAAATCGACGACCGCGAGATCCTTGTAGCATTCTTTTCCTAAATTTATGACTGTGTCTCGGGTTCCGTGTCAGATTTCAAACCCTAGCCAGTGTCTAGCCCTAAAACACCGATTTCGGCCCATTTTTGTCGAGTGGTACGAAAATCGCTTGAAAAGTCCAGATGAAATCGATGACCGCGAGATCCTTGTAGCATTCTTCTCCTAAATTTATGACTGTGTCTCGGGTTCCGTGTCGGATTTCAAACCCTAGCCATCGTCTTGGACGAAAATACCAATTTCGGCCTATTTTTGTCAGGTGGTACGAAAATCGCCCGAAAAGTCCAGATGAAATCGACGACCGCGAGATCCTTCTAGCGTTCTTCTCCTAAATTTATGAATATGTCTCGGGTTCCGTGTCGGATTTCAAACCCTAGCCATCGTATGGCCCGAAAATACCGATTTCGACCCAATATTGTCGGGAGTTACGAAAATTGCTTGAACAGTCTATATGAAATCGACGACCGCGAGATCCTTGTAGCATTCTTCTCCTAAATTTATGACTGTGTCTCGGGTTCCGTGTCAGATTTCAAACCCTAGCCATCGTCTGGCCCGAAAATACCGATTTTTGCCCATTATTGTCGGGTGGTACGAAAATCGCCCGAAAAGTCCAGATGAAATCGACGACCGCAAGATCCTTGTAGCATTCTTTTCCTAAATATATAACTGTGTCTCTTGTTCCGTGTCGAATTTCAAACCCTAGCCTGTGTCTGGCCCGAAAATACCAATTTTCGGCCCATTTTTGTCGGGTTGTACGAAAATCGCCCGAAAAGTCCAGATGAAATCAACAACCGCGAGATCCGTGTAGCATTCTTCTCCTAAATTTAGGACTGTGTCTTGGGTTCCCTGTCGGATTTCAAACCCTAGCCATCGTCTGGCCTGAAAATACCGATTTCGGCCCATTTTTGTTGGTTGGTACGAAAATCGCCCGAAAAGCCCTGATGAAATCGACGACCGCGAGATCCTTGTAGCATTCTTCTCATAAATTTATGACTGTGTCTCGGGTTCCGTGTCGGATTTCAAACCCTAGCCATCGTCTGGCCCGAAAATACCGATTTTGGCCCATTATTGTCGACTGGTACGAAAATCGCCCAAAAAGTCCAGATGAAATTGACGACCGCGAGATCCTTGTAGCATTCTTCTCCTAATTTTATAAATGTGTCTCTTGTTCCGTGTCGGATTTCAAACCCTAGCCAGTGTCTGGCCCGAAAATACCGATTTTCGGCCCATTTTTGTCGGGTTGTACGAAAATCGCCCGAAAAGTCCAGATGAAATCGACTACTGCGAGATCCTTGTAGCATTCTTCTCCTAAATTTATGACCGTGTCTCGGGTTCCGTGTCGGATTTAAAACCCTAGCCATCGTATGGCCCGAAAATACCGATTTTGGCACATTTTTGTGGGGTCGTACGAAAATCGGCCGAAAAGTCTAGATGAAATCGACGACCGCGAGATCCTTGTAGCATTCTTCTCCTAAATTTATGACTTTGTCTCGGGTTCCGTGTCGGATTTCAAACCCTAGCCATCGTCTGGCCCGAAAATACCGATTTTGGCCCATTATTGTCGGGTGGTACGAAAATCACCCAAAAAGTCCAGATGAAATCGACGACTGCGAGATCCTTGTAGCATTCTTCTCCTAAATTTATAATTGTGTCTCTTGTTCCGTGTCGGATTTCAAACCCTAGCCAGTGTCTGGCCCGAAAATACCGATTTCGGCCCCTTTTTTATTGGGTGGTACGAAAAATCGCCCGAAAAGTCCAGATGAAATCGACTACTGCGAGATCCTTGTAGCATTCTTCTCCTAAATTTATGACTGTGTCTCGGGTTCCGTGTCGGATTTCAAACCCTAGCCATCGTCTGGCCTGAAAATACCGATTTTGGCCCATTTTTGTCGTGTGGTACGAAAATCGCCCGAAAAGTCCAGATGAAATCGAGGACCGCGAGATCCTTCTAGAATTCTTCTCCTAAATTTATGACTGTGTCTCGGGTTCCGTGTCGGATTTCAAACCCTAGCAATCGTCTGGCCCGAAAATACAGATTTCGACCCAATTTTGTCGGGTGGTACAAAAATCGTTTGAAAAGTCCAGATGAAATCGACGACCGCGAGATCCTTGTAGGATTCTTCTCCTAAATTTATCAATGTGTCTCGGGTTCCGTGTCGAATTTCAAACCCTAGCCATCGTATGGCCCGAAAATACCGATTTCGGCCCATTTTTGTCGGGTCGTACGAAAATCGACCGAAAAGTCTAGATGAAATCGACGATCGCGAGATCCTTGTAGCATTCTTCTCCTAAATTTATGACTGTGTCTCGGGTTCCGTGTCGGATTTCAAACCCTAGCCATCATCTGGCCTAAAAATACCGATTTTGGCCCATTTTTGTCGTGTGGTACGAAAATCGCCCGAAAAGTCCAGATGAAATCGACGACCGCGAGATCCTTGTAGCATTCTTCTCCTAAATTTATGACTGTGTCTCGGGTTCCGTGTCGGATTTCAAACCCTTGCCATCGTTTGGCTCGAAAATACAGATTTCGACCCAATTTTGTCGGGTGGTACAAAAATCGCTTGAAAAGTCCAGATGAAATCGACAACCGCGAGATCCTTGTAGCATTCTTCTCCTAAATTTATGAATATGTCTCGGGTTCCGTGTCGGACTTCAAACCCTAGCCATCGTCTGGCCCAAAAATATCGATTTCGGCCCATTTTTGTTGGGTGGTACGAAAATCGCCCAGAGAGTTCAGATGAAATCGACGACCGCGGGATCCTTGTAGCATTCTTCTCCTAAATTTATCAATGTGTCTCGGGTTCCGTGTCAAATTTCAAACCCTAGCCATCGTATGGCCCGAAAATACCGATTTCGGCCCATTTTTATCGGGTCGTACGAAAATTGGCTGAAAATTCTAGATGAAATCGACGACCGCGAGATCCTTGTAGCATTCTTTTCCTAAATTTATGACTGTGTCTCGGGTTCCGTGTCAGATTTCAAACCCTAGCCAGTGTCTAGCCCTAAAATACCGATTTCGGCCTATTTTTGTCGGGTGGTACGAAAATCGCTTGAAAAGTCCAGATGAAATCGACGACCGCGAGATCCTTGTAGCATTCTTCTCCTAAGTTTATGACTATGTCTCAGGTTCCGTGTCGGATTTCAAACCCAAGTCATCGTCTGGCCTGAAAATACCGATTTCGGCCCATTTTTGTTGGGTGGTATGAAAATCGCCCGAAAAGTCCAGATGAAATCGATGACAACGAGATCCTTGTAGCATTCTTCTCCTAAATGTATGACTATGTCTCGGGTTCCGTGTCGGATTTCAAACCCTAGCCATCGTCTGGCCTGAAAACACAGATTTTGGCGCATTTTTGTCGTGTGGTACGAAAATCGCCCGAAAAGTCCAGATGAAATCGACGACCGCGAGATCCTTGTAGCATTCTTCTCCTAAATTTATGACTGTGTCTCGGGTTCCGTGTCGGATTTCAAACCCTAGCCATCGTCTGGGCCGAAAATACAGATTTCGACCCAATTTTGTCGGGTGATACAAAAATCGCTTGAAAAGTCCAGATGAAATCGATGACCGTGAGATCCTTGTAGCATTCTTTTCCTAAATTTATGACTGTGTCTCGGGTTCCGTGTCGGATTTCAAACCCTAGCCAGTGTCTAGCCCTAAAATACCGATTTCGGCCCATTTTTGTCGGGTGGTACGAAAATCGCTTGAAAAGTCCAGATGAAATCGACGACCGCGAGATCCTTGTAGCATTCTTCTCCTAAGTTTATGACTATGTCTCAGGTTCCGTGTCGGATTTCAAACCCTAGCCATCGTCTGGCCCGAAAATACCGATTTCGGCCCCTTTTTTATTAGGTGGTACGAAAATCGCCCGAAATCGACGATAATGAGATCCTTGTAGCATTCTTCTCCTAAATTTATGACTGTGTCTCGGGTTACATGTCGGATTTCAAACCCTAGCCATCGTCTAACCTGAAAATACCGATTTTGGCCCATTTTTGTCGTGTGGTTCGAAAATCGCCCGAAAAGTCCAGATGAAATCGACGACCGCGAGATCCTTGTAGCATTCTTTTCCTAAATTTATAACTGTGTCTCTTGTTCCGTGTCGGATGTCAAACCCTAGCCATCGTCTGGCCCGAAAATACATATTTCGACCCAATTTTGTCGGGTGGTACAAAAATCGCCCGAAAAGTCCAGATGAAATCGACGACCGCGAGATCCTTGTAGCATTCTTCACTTAAATTTATGACCGTGTCTCGGGTTCCGTGTCGGATTTCAAACCCTTGCCATCGATTGGCCCGAAAATAACGATTTCGGCCCATTTTTGTCGGGTGGTACGAAAATCGCCCGAAAAGTCCAGATGTAATCGACGACCGCGTGATCCTTGTAGCATTCTTCTCCTAAATTTATAACTTTGCCTCGGGTTCCGTGTTGGACTTCAAACCCTAGCCATCGTCTGGCCCAAAAATATCGATTTCGGCCCATTTTTGTTGGGTGGTACAAAAATCGCCCGGAAAGTCCAGATGAAATCAATGACCACGAGATCCTTGTAGCATTCTTCTCCTAAATTTATCAATGTGTCTCGGGTTCCGTGTCGAATTTCAAACCCTATCCATCGTATGGCCCGAAAATACCGATTTCGGCCCATTTTTGTCGGGTCGTACGAAAATCGGCCGAAAAGTCTAGATGAAATCGACGACCGCGAGATCCTTGTAGCATTCTTTTCCTAAATTTAAGACTCTGTCTCAGGTTCCGTGTCGGATTTCAAACCCTAGCCAGTGTCTAGCCCTAAAATACCGATTTCGGCCCATTTTTTTCGGGTGGTACGAAAATCGCCCGAAAAGTCCAGATGAAATCGACGACCGCGAGATCCTTGTAGCATTCTTCTCCTAAATTTATGACTGTGTCTCGGGTTCCGTGTCGGATTTCAAACCCTAGCCATCGTCTGGCCCGAAAATACAAATTTCGACGCAATTTTGTCGGGTGGTACGAAAATCGCTTGAAAAGTCCAGATGAAATCGACGACCGCGAGATCCTTGTAGCATTCTTCTCCTAAATTTATGACCGTGTCTCGGGTTCCGTGTCGGATTTCAAACCCTAGCCATCGATTGGCCCGAAAATAACGATTTCGGCCCATTTTTGTCGGGTGGTACGAAAATCGCCCGAAAAGTCCAGATGAAATCGACGACCGCGAGATCCTTGTAGCATTCTTCTCCTAAATTTATAGCTTTGCCTCGGGTTCCGTATTGGACTTCAAACCCTAGCCATCGTCTGGCCCAAAAATATCGATTTCGGCCCATTTTTGTTGGGTGGTACGAAAATCGCCCGGAAAGTCCAGATGAAATCAACGACCACGAGATCCTTGTAGCATTCTTCTCCTATATTTATCAATGTGTCTCGGGTTCCGTGTCGAATTTCAAACCCTATCCATCGTATGGCCCGAAAATACCGATTTCGGCCCATTTTTGTCGGGTCGTACGAAAATCGGCCGAAAAGTCTAGATGAAATCGACGACCGCGAGATCCTTGTAGCATTCTATTCCTAAATTTATGACTGTGTCTCGGGTTCCATGTCGGATTTCAAACCCTAGCCAGTGTCTAGCCCTAAAATACCGATTTCGGCCCATTTTTGTCGGGTGGTACGAAAATCGCCCGAAAAGTCCAGATGAAATCGACGACCGCGAGATCCTTGTAGCATTCTTCTCCTAAATTTATGACTGTGCCTCGGGTTCCGTGTCGGATTTCAAACCCTAGCCATCGTCTTGCCTTAAAATACCGATTTTGGCCCATTTTTGTCGTGTGGTACGAAAATCGCCCGGAAAGTCCAGATGAAATCGACGACCGCGAGATCCTTGTAGCATTCTTCTCCTAAATTTATGACGTTGTCTCGGGTTCCGTGTCGGATTTCAAACCCTAGCCATCGTCTGGCCCGAAAATACAGATTTCGACCCAATTTTGTCGGGTGGTACGAAAATCAATTGAAAAGTCCAGATGAAATCGACGACCGCGAGATCCTTGTAGCATTCTTCTCCTAAATTTATGAATGTGTCTCGGGTTCCGTGTCGGATTTCAAACCCTAGCCATCGTTTGGCCCGAAAATACCGATTTTTGCCCATTATTGTCGGGTGGTACGAAAATCGCCCGAAAATTCCAGATGAAGTCGACGACCGCGAGATCCTTGTAGCATTCTTTTCCTAAATTTATAACTGTGTATCTTTTTCCGTGTAGAATTTCAAACCCTAGCCAGTGTCTAGCCCAAAAATACCGATTTTCGGCCAATTTTTGTCGGGTTGTACGAAAATCGCCCGAAAAGTCCTAATGAAATCGACAACCGCGAGATCCTTGTAGCATTCTTCTCCTAAATTTATGACCGTGTCTCGGGTTCCGTGTCAGATTTCAAACCCTAGCCATCGATTGGCACGTAAATACCGATTTCGACCCATTTTTGTCGGGTGGTACGAAAATCGCCCGAAAAGTCCAGATGAAATCGACGACCGCGAGATCCTTGTAGCATTCTTCTCCTAAATTTATAAATTTGCCTCGGGTTCCGTGTCGGATTTCAAACCCTAGCCATCGTCTGGCCCAAAAATAT
>JBBPBP010009777.1:1969595-2010757 GCA_037974735.1 Cicer chorassanicum
AAAGTCCAGATGAAATCGACGAGCGCGAGATCCTTGTAGCATTCTTCTCCTAAATTTATGACGTTGTCTCGGGTTCCGTGTCGGATTTCAAACCCTAGCCATCGTCTGGCCCGAAAATACAGATTTCGACCCAATTTTGTCGGGTGGTACGAAAATCAATTGAAAAGTCCAAATGAAATCGACGACCCCGAGATCCTTGTAGCATTCTTCTCCTAAATTTATGAATGTGTCTCGGGTTCCGTGTCGGATTTCTAACCCTAGCCATCGTTTGGCCCGAAAATACCGATTTTTGCCCATTGTTGTCGGGTGGTACGAAAATCGCCCGAAAAGTCTAGATGAAGTCGACGACCGCGAGATCCTTGTAGCATTCTTTTCCTAAATTTATCACTGTGTATCTTTTTCCGTGTCGAATTTCAAACCCTAGCCAGTGTCTAGCCCAAAAATACCGATTTTCGGCCAATTTTTGTCGGGTTGTACGAAAATCGCCCGAAAAGTCCTAATGAAATCGACTACCGCGAGATCCTTGTAGCATTCTTCTCCTAAATTTATGACCGTGTCTCGGGTTCCGTGTCGGATTTCAAACCCTAGCCATCGATTGGCCCGAAAATACCGATTTCGACCCATTTTTGTCGGGTGGTACGAAAATCGCCCGAAAAGTCCAGATGAAATCGACGACCGCGAGATCCTTGTTGCATTCTTCTCCTAAATTTATGACTGTGTCTCGGGTTCCGTGTCGGATTTCAAACCCTAGCCATCGTCTGGCCTGAAAATACCGATTTTGGCCCATTTTTGTCGTGTGGTACGAAAATCGCCCGAAAAGTCCAGATGAAATCAACGACCGCGAGATCCTTGGAGCATTCTTCTCCTAAATTTATGACGTTGTCTCGGGTTCCGTGTCGGATTTCAAACCCTAGCCATCGTCTTGCCTGAAAATACCGATTTTGGCCCATTTTTGTCGTGTGGTACGAAAATCGCCCGGAAAGTCCAGATGAAATCGACGAGCGCGAGATCCTTGTAGCATTCTTCTCCTAAATTTATGACGTTGTCTCGGGTTCCGTGTCGGATTTCAAACCCTAGCCATCGTCTGGCCCGAAAATACAGATTTCGACCCAATTTTGTCGGGTGGTACGAAAATCACTTGAAAAGTCCAGATGAAATCGACGACCGCGAGATCCTTGTAGCATTCTTCTCCTAAATTTATGAATGTGTCTCGGGTTCCGTGTCGGATTTCAAACCCTAGCCATCGTTTGGCCCGAAAATACCGATTTTTGCCCATTGTTGTCGGGTGGTACGAAAATCGCCCGAAAAGTCCAGATGAAGTCGACGACCGCGAGATCCTTGTAGCATTCTTTTCCTAAATTTATAACTGTGTATCTTTTTCCGTGTCGAATTTCAAACCCTAGCCAGTGTCTAGCCCAAAAATACCGATTTTCGGCCAATTTTTGTCGGGTTGTACGAAAATCGCCCGAAAAGTCCTAATGAAATCGACAACCGCGAGATCCTTGTAGCATTCTTCTCCTAAATTTATGACCGTGTCTCGGGTTCCGTGTCGGATTTCAAACCCTAGCCATCGATTGGCCCGAAAATACCGATTTCGACCCATTTTTGTCGGGTGGTACGAAAAACGCCCGAAAAGTCCAGATGAAATCGACGACCGCGAGATCCTTGTAGCATTCTTCTCCTAAATCTATAAATTTGCCTCGGGTTCCGTGTCGGATTTCAAACCCTAGCCATCGTCTGGCCCAAAAATATCGATTTCGGCCTATTTTTGTCGCATGGTACGAAAATCGCCCGGAAAGTCCTGATGAAATCGACGAACGCGAGATCCTTGTAGCATTCTTCTCCTAAATTTATGACTGTGTCTCGGGTTCCGTGTCGGATTTCAAACCCTAGCCATCGTCTGGCCTGAAAATACCGATTTTGGCCCATTTTTGTCGTGTGGTACGAAAATCGCCCGAAAAGTCCAGATGAAATCGACGACCGCGAGATCCTTGGAGCATTCTTCTCCTAAATTTATGACGTTGTCACGGGTTCTGTGTCGGATTTCAAACCCTAGCCATCGTCTGGCCCGAAAATACAGATTTCGACGCAATTTTGTCGGGTGGTACGAAAATCGCTTGAAAAGTCCAGATGAAATCGACGACCGCGAGATCCTTGTAGCATTCTTCTCCTAAATTTTTGACCGTGTCTCGGGTTCCGTGTCGGATTTCAAACCCTAGCCATCGATTGGCCCGAAAATAACGATTTCGGCCCATTTTTGTCGGGTGGTACGAAAATCGCCCGAAAAGTCCAGATGAAATCGATGACCGCAAGATCCTTGTAGCATTCTTCTCCTAAATTTATAACTTTGCCTCGGGTTCCGTGTTGGACTTCAAACCCTAGCCATTGTCTAGCCCAAAAATATCGATTTCGGCCCATTTTTGTTGGGTGGTACGAAAATCGCCCGGAAAGTCCAGATGAAATCAACGAGCACGAGATCCTTGTAGCATTCTTCTCCTATATTTATCAATGTGTCTCGGGTTCCGTGTCGAATTTCAAACCCTATCCATCGTATGGCCCGAAAATACCGATTTCGGCCCATTTTTGTCGTGTCGTACGAAAATCGGCCGAAAAGTCTAGATGAAATCGACGACCGCGAGATCCTTGTAGCATTCTTTTCCTAAATTTATGACTCTGTCTCAAGTTCCGTGTCGGATTTCAAACCCTAGCCAGTGTCTAGCCCTAAAATACCGATTTCGGCCCATTTTTGTCGGGTGGTACGAAAATCGCCCGAAAAGTCCAGATGAAATCGACGACCGCGAGATCCTTGTAGCATTCTTCTCCTAAATTTATAGCTTTGCCTCGGGTTCCGTATTGGACTTCAAACCCTAGCCATCGTCTGGCCCAAAAATATCGATTTCGGCCCATTTTTGTTGGGTGGTACGAAAATCGCCCGGAAAGTCCAGATGAAATCAACGACCACGAGATCCTTGTAGCATTCTTCTCCTAAATTTATGACGTTGTCTCGGGTTCCATGTCGGATTTCAAACCCTAGCCATCGTCTGGCCCGAAAATACAAATTTCGACGCAATTTTGTCGGGTGGTACGAAAATCGCTTGAAAAGTCCAGATGAAGTCGACGACCGCGAGATCCTTGTAGCATTCTTCTCCTAAATTTATGACCGTGTCTCGGGTTCCGTGTCGGATTTCAAACCCTAGCCATCGATTGGCCCGAAAATAACGATTTCGGCCCATTTTTGTCGGGTTGTACGAAAATCGCCCGAAAAGTCCAGATGAAATCGACGACCGCGAGATCCTTGTAGCATTCTTCTCCTAAATTTATGACTGTGTCTCGGGTTCCGTGTCGGATTTCAAACCCTAGCCATCGTATGGCCCGAAAATACCGATTTCGGCCCATTTTTGTCGTGTGGTACGAAAATCGCCCGGAAAGTCCAGATGAAATCGACGACCGCGAGATCCTTTTAGCATTCTTCTCCTAAATTTATGACGTTGTCTCGGGTTCCGTGTCGGATTTCAAACCCTAGCCATCGTCTGGCCCGAAAATACAGATTTCGACCCAATTTTGTCGGGTGGTACGAAAATCACTTGAAAAGTCCAGATGAAATCGACGACCGCGAGATCCTTGTAGCATTCTTCTCCTAAATTTATGAATGTGTCTCGGGTTCCGTGTCGGATTTCAAACCCTAGCCATCGTTTGGCCCGAAAATACCGATTTTTGCCCATTATTGTCGGGTGGTACGAAAATCGCCCGAAAAGTCCAGATGAAGTCGACGACCGCGAGATCCTTGTAGCATTCTTTTCCTAAATTTATAACTGTGTATCTTTTTCCGTGTCGAATTTCAAACCCTAGCCAGTGTCTAGCCCAAAAATACCGATTTTCGGCCAATTTTTGTCAGGTTGTACGAAAATCGCCCGAAAAGTCCTAATGAAATCGACAACCGCGAGATCCTTGTAGCATTCTTCTCCTAAATTTATGACCGTGTCTCGGGTTCCGTGTCGGATTTCAAACCCTAGCCATCGATTGGCCCGAAAATACCGATTTCGACCCATTTTTGTCGGGTGGTACGAAAATCGCCCGAAAAGTCCAGATGAAATCGACGACTGCGAGATCCTTGTAGCATTCTTCTCCTAAATTTTTGACCGTGTCTCGGGTTCCGTGTCGGATTTCAAACCCTAGCCATCGATTGGCCCGAAAATAACGATTTCGGCCCATTTTTGTCGGGTGGTACGAAAATCGCCCGAAAAGTCCAGATGAAATCGACGACCGCGAGATCCTTGTAGCATTCTTCTCCTAAATTTATAACTTTGCCTTAGGTTCCTTGTTGGACTTCAAACCCTAGCCATCGTCTGGCCCAAAAATATCGATTTCGGCCCATTTTTGTTGGGTGGAACGAAAATCGCCCGGAAAGTCCAGATGAAATCAACGACCACGAGATCCTTGTAGCATTCTTCTCCTATATTTATCAATGTGTCTCGGGTTCCGTGTCGAATTTCAAACCCTATCCATCGTATGGCCCGAAAATACCGATTTCGGCCTATTTTTGTCGGGTCGTACGAAAATCGGCTGAAAAGTCTAGATGAAATCGACGACCGCGAGATCCTTGTAGCATTCTATTCCTAAATTTATGACTGTGTCTCGGGTTCCGTGTCGGATTTCAAACTCTAGCCAGTGTCTAGCCCTAAAATACCGATTTCGGCCCATTTTTGTCGGGTTGTACGAAAATCGCCCGAAAAGTCCTAATGAAATCGACAACCGCGAGATCCTTGTAGCATTCTTCTCCAAAATTTATGACCGTGTCTCGGGTTCCGTGTCGGATTTCAAACCCTAGCCATCGATTGGCCCGAAAATACCGATTTCGACCCATTTTTGTCGGGTGGTATGAAAATCGCCCGAAAAGTCCAGATGAAATCGACGACCGCGAGATCCTTGTAGCATTCTTCTCCTAAATTTATAAATTTGCCTTGGGTTCCGTGTCGGACTTCAAACCCTAGCCATCGTCTGGCCCAAAAATATCGATTTCGGCCTATTTTTGTCGCGTGGTACGAAAATCGCCCGGAAAGTCCTCATGAAATCGACGAACGCGAGATCCTTGTAGTATTCTTCTCCTAAATTTATGAATGTGTCTCGGGTTCTGTGTCGGATTTCAAACCCTAGCCATCGTATGGCCCGAAAATATCAATTTCGGCCCATTTTTGTCGGGTCGTACGAAAATCGGCCGAAAAGTCTAGATGAAATCGACGACCGCGAGATCCATGTAGCATTCTTTTCCTAAATTTATGACTGTGTCTCGGGTTCCGTGTCGGATTTCAAACCCTAGCCAGTGTCTAGCCCTAAAATACGGATTTCGGCCCATTTTTGTCGGGTGGTACGAAAATCGCTTGAAAAGTCCAGATGAAATCGACGACCGCGAGATCCTTGTAGCATTCTTCTCCTAAATTTATGACTATGTCTCGGGTTCCATGTCAGATTTCAAACCCTAGCCATCGTTTGGCCCGAAATACCGATTTCGGCCCATTTTTGTCAGGTGGTACGAAAATTGCCTGAAAAGTCCAGATGAAATCGACGACCGCGAGATCCTTGTAGCATTCTTCTCCTAAATTTATGACTGTGTCTCGGGTTCCGTGTCGGATTTCAAACCCTAGTCATCGTATGGCCCGAAAATACCGATTTCGACCCAATATTGTCGGGTGGTACGAAAATTGCTTGAAAAGTCCATATGAAATCGACGACCGAGAGATCCTTGTAGCATTCTTCTCCTAAATTTATGATTGTGTCTCAGGTTCCGTGTCGGATTTAAAACCATAGCAATCGTCTAGCCCGAAAATACCGATTTTGGCCCATTATTGATGGGTGGTACGAAAATCGCCCGAAAAGTCTAGATGAAATCGACGACCGCGAGATCCTTGTAGCATTCTTTTCCTAAATTTATAACTGTGTCTCTTGTTCCGTGTCGAATTTCAAACCCTAGCCAATGTCTGGCCCGAAGATACCGATTTTCGGCCCATTTTTGTCGGGTTGTACGAAAATCGCCCGAAAAGTCCAGATGAAATCGACAACCGCGAGATCCTTGTAGCATTCTTCTCCTAAATTTATGACCGTGTCTTGGGTTCCGTGTCGGATTTCAAACCCTAGCCATCGATTGGCCTGAAAATACCGATTTCGGCCCATTTTTGTTGGGTGGTACGAAAATCGCCCGAAAAGTCCAGATGAAATCGACGACCGCGAGATCCTTGTAGCATTCTTCTCCTAAATTTATAACTTTGCCTCGGGTTCGGTGTTGGACTTCAAACCCTAGCCATCGTCCTGCCCAAAAGTATCGATTTCGGCCTATTTTTGTCGCGTGGTACGAAAATCGCCCGGAAAGTCTTGATGAAATCGACAACTGCGAGATCCTTGTAGCATTCTTCTCCTAAATTTATCAATGTGTCTCGGGTTCCGTGTCGAATTTCAAACCCTAGCCATCGTATGGCCCAAAAATACCGATTTCGGCCCAGTTTTGTCGGGTCGTACGAAAATCGGCCGAAAAGTCTAGATGAAATCGACGACCGCGAGATCCTTGTAGCATTCTTTTCCTAAATTTATGATTGTGTCTCGGGTTCCGTGTCAGATTTCAAACCCTAGCCAGTGTCTAGCCCTAAAATACCGATTTCGGCCCATTTTTGTCAGGTGGTACGAAAATCGCTTGAAAAGTCCTGATGAAATCGACGACCGCGAGATCCTTGTAGCATTCTTCTCCTAAATTTATGACTGTGTCTCGGGTTCCGTGTCGGATTTCAAAACCTAGCCATCGTCTGGCCTTAAAATACCGATTTTGGCCCATTTTTGTCGTGTGGTACGAAAATCGCCCGAAAAGTCCAGATGAAATCGACGACCGCGAGATCCTTGTAGCATTCTTCTCCTAAAATTATGACTGTGTCTCGGGTTCCGTATCGGATTTCAAACCCTAGCCATCGTCTGGCCCGAAAATACAGATTTCGACCCAATTTTGTCGGGTGGTACGAAAATCGCTTGAAAACTCCAGATGAAATCGACGACCGCGAGATCCTTGTAGCATTCTTCTCCTAAATTTATGAATGTGTCTCGGGTTCCATGTCGGATTTCAAACCCTAGCCATCGTTTGGCCCGAAAATACCGATTTTGGCCCATTATTGTCGGGTGGTACGAAAATCGCCCGAAAAGTCCATATGAAATCGCAACCGCGAGATCCTTGTAGCATTCTTTTCCTAAATTTATAACTGTGTCTCTTGTTCCGTGTCGAATTTCAAACCCTAGCCAATGTCTGGCCCAAAAATACCGATTTCGGCCCATTTTTGTCGGGTTGTACGAAAATTGTCCGAAAAGTCCAGATGAAATCGACAACCGCGAGATTCTTGTAGCATTCTTCTCCTAAATTTATGACGGTGTCTCGGGTTCCGTGTCGGATTTCAAACCCTAGCCATCGTCTGGCTCGAAAATACCGATTTTGGCCCATTATTGTCGGGTGGTACGAAAATTGCTTGAAAAGTCCATATGAAATCGACGACCGAGAGATCCTTGTAGCATTCTTCTCCTAAATTTATGATTGTGTCTCAGGTTCCGTGTCGAATTTCAAACCCTAGCCAGTGTCTGGCCCGAAAATACCGATTTTCGGCCCATTTTTGTCGGGTGGTACGAAAATCGCCCGAAAAGTCCAGATGAAATCGACGACCGCGAGATCCTTGTAGCATTCTTCTCCTAAATTTATAAGTTTGCCTCGGGTTCCGTGTCGGATTTCAAACCTTAGCCATCGTATGGCCCGAAAATATCGATTTCGGCCCATTTTTGTCGGGTCGTACGAAAATCGGCCGAAAAGTCTAGATGAAATCGACGACCGCGAGATCCTTGTAGCATTCTATTCCTAAATTTATGACTATGTCTCGAGTTCCGTGTCGGATTTCAAACCCTAGCCAGTGTCTAGCTTGAAAATACCGATTTCGGCCAATTTTTGTCGGGTGGTACGAAAATCGCCCGAAAAGTCTAGATGAAATCGACGACGCGAGATCCTTGTAGGATCCTTCTCCTAAATTTATAAGTGTGTCTCGGGTTCTGTGTCGGATTTCAAACCCTAGCAATCGTTCGGCCCGAAAATACCGATTTTGGCCCATTTTTGTGGGGTGGTACGAAAATCGCCCGAAAAGTCTAGATGAAATCGACGACCGCGAGATCCTTGTAGCATTCTTCTCCTAAGTTTATGACTATGTCTCGGGTTCCGTGTCGGATTTCAAACCCTAGCCATAGTCTGGCCCGAAAATACCGATTTCAGCCCATTTTTGTCGGGTGGTACGAAAGTCGCCCGAAAAGTCCTGATGAAATCGACGACCGCGAGATCCTTGTAGCATTCTTCTCCTAAATTTATGACTGTGTCTCGGGTTCCGTGTCGGATTTCAAACCCTAGCCATCGTCTGGCCTGAAAATACCGATTTTGGCCCATTTTTGTCGTGTGGTACGAAAATCGCCCGAAAAGTCCAGATGAAATCGACGACCGCGAGATCCTTGTAGCATTCTTCTCCTAAATTTATAAGTTTGCCTCGGGTTCCGTGTCGGATTTCAAACCTTAGCCATCGTATGGCCCGAAAATATCGATTTCGGCCCATTTTTGTCGGGTCGTACGAAAATCGGCCGAAAAGTCTAGATGAAATCGACGACCGCGAGATCCTTGTAGCATTCTATTCCTAAATTTATGACTATGTCTCGAGTTCCGTGTCGGATTTCAAACCCTAGCCAGTGTCTAGCTTGAAAATACCGATTTTCGGCCAATTTTTGTCGGGTGGTACGAAAATCGCCCGAAAAGTCTAGATGAAATCGACGACCGCGAGATCCTTGTAGGATTCTTCTCCTAAATTTATAAGTGTGTCTCGGGTTCTGTGTCGGATTTCAAACCCTAGCAATCGTTCGACCCGAAAATACCGATTTTGGCCCATTTTTGTGGGGTGGTACGAAAATCGCCCGAAAAGTCTAGATGAAATCGACGACCGCGAGATCCTTGTAGCATTCTTCTCCTAAGTTTATGACTATGTCTCGGGTTCCGTGTCGGATTTCAAACCCTAGCCATAGTCTGGCCCGAAAATACCGATTTCGGCCCATTTTTGTCGGGTGGTACGAAAGTCGCCCGAAAAGTCCTGATGAAATCGACGACCGCGAGATCCTTGTAGCATTCTTCTCCTAAATTTATGACTGTGTCTCGGGTTCCGTGTCGGATTTCAAACCCTAGCCATCGTCTGGCCTGAAAATACCGATTTTGGCCCATTTTTGTCGTGTGGTACGAAAATCGCCCGAAAAGTCCAGATGAAATCGACGACCGCGAGATCCTTGTAGCATTCTTCTCCTAAATTTATGATTTCGGGTTCCGTGTTGGATTTCAAACCCTAGCCATCGTCTAGCCAGAAAATACAGATTTCGACCCAATTTTGTCGGGTGGTACGAAAATCGCTTGAAAAGTCTAGATGAAATCGACGACCGCGAGATCCTTGTAGCATTCTTCTCCTAAATTTATGAATGTGTCTCGGGTTCCGTGTCGTTTTTCAAACCCTAGCCATCGTTTGGCACGAAAATATCGATTTTGGCCCATTATTATCGAGTGGTAAGAAAATCGCCCGAAAAGTCCAGATGAAATCGACAACCGCGAGATCCTTGTAGCATTCTTTTCCTATATTTATAATTGTGTCTCTTGTTCCATGTCGGACTTCAAACCCTAGCCATCGATTGGCCCGAAAATACCGATTTCCGCCCATTTTTTTCGGGTGGTACGAAAATCGCCTGAAAAGTCTAGATGAAATCGACGACCGCGAGATCCTTGTAGCATTCTTCTCCTAAATTTATGACTGTGTCTCGGGTTCCCTGTCGGATTTCAAACCCTAGCCATCGTCTGGCCCGAAAATACCGATTTCGGCCCATTTTTGTCGGGTGGTACGAAAATCGCTTGAAAAGTCCAGATGAAATCGACGACCGCGAGATCCTTGTAGCATTCTTCTCCTAAATTTATGACTGTGTCTCGGGTTCCGTGTCGGATTTCAAACCCTAGCCATCGTCTGGCCCGAAAATACCGATTTCGGCCCATTTTTGTCAAGTGGTACGAAAATCGCCCGAAAAGTCCAGATGAAATCGACGACCGCGAGATCCTTGTAGCATTCTTCTCCTAAATTTATGACTGTGTCTCGGGTTCCGTGTCGGATTTCAAACCCTAGCCATCGTTTGGCCCGTAAATACCGATTTCGGCTTATTTTTGTCGGGTGGTACGAAAATTGCCCGAAAAGTCCAGATGAAATCTACGACCGCGAGATCCTTATAGAATTCTTCTTCTAAATTTATGACTATGTCTCGGGTTCCGTGTCGGATTTCAAACCCTAGCCATCGTCTGTCCCGAAAATACCGATTTCGGCCCATTTTTGTCGGGTGGTACGAAAATCGCCCGAAAAGTCCAGATGAAATCGATGACCGCGAGATCCTTGTAGCATTCTTCTCCTAAATTTATGACTGTGTCTCGGGTTTCGTGTTGGACTTCAAACGCTAGCCATCGTCTGGCCCGAAAATACCGATTTCGGCCCATTTTTGTCGGGTGGTACGAAAATCGCCCGAAAAGTCAAGATGAAATCTACGACTGCGAGATCCTTGTAGCATTCTTCTCCTAAATTTATGACTTTTTCTCGGGTTCCGTGTTGGATTTCAAACCCTAGCCATCGTCTAGCCCGTAAATACCGATTTCGACCCATTTTTGTCGGGTTGTACGAAAATCGCCCGAAAAGTCCAGATGAAATCTACGACCGCGAGATCCTTCTAGCATTCTTCTCCTAAATTTATGACTTTGTCTCGGGTTCCGTGTTGGAATTCAAACCCTAGCCATCGTCTGGCCCGAAAATACCGATTTCGGCCCATTTTTGTCAGGTGGTACGAAAATCGCCCGAAAAGTCCAGATGAAATCGACGACCGCGAGATCCTTGTAGCATTCTTCTCCTAAATTTATGACTGTGTCTCGGGTTCCGTGTCGGATTTCAAACCCTAGCCATCGTATGGCCCGAAAATACCGATTTCGACCCAATATTGTTGGGTGGTACGAAAATTGCTTGAACAGTTCATATGAAATCGACGACCGCGAGATCCTTGTAGCATTCTTCTCCTAAATTTATGACTGTGTCTCGGGTTCCGTGTCGGATTTCAAACCCTAGCCATCGATTGGCCCGAAAATACCGATTTCGGCCCATTTTTGTCGGGTGGTACGTGTGACACCCTAAACCCCAAAATAATATATAATAATTTATAATAGAATTTTTAACTTTAAAACAACTAACAGGTGAGGTATGACATTTGATAACTAAGATTACATGAATGAGATTAATAACTTGAAACATCCAGGTGGTCAATCAAAATTATTATTTCCAACTATTCACATAAAACAAAAGTGCCAAAATCATAGTTCGGTAGACAAGAAACAAGCAACAAGATCATTCAACAAGTAACCAACAAAATCTTGTCAACAATTAAAATTAACTCAAATCTTAACAAGTAATTTCATGGTTATATTTACTCACTTAAGTAGGAACTTAGAATCAATAACACAATTAGAGTAAGCAAAAAAATAAACAGTTAATCAGTAATCTCAAAAATATGTATAATAATACAAAAGCATATAACACTTGACACAATAATATAACAGGGAACAAAAAAAACATGTTAGTGAAAATAATTATTACTCAAGTGAACACAATTGACAAGACTAACATTCGACTAACACTGAATCGACATTCCACCCACTCGGCCTGATTGGACAGACCTGCTCTGATACCACTAATGTGACACCCTAAACCCCAAAATAATATATAATAATTTATAATAGAATTTTTAACTTTAGTTCGCAGCGGGTAAAGCAAATACGTTTTCAAGGGAATAAAAACTTTGATAAATAATTTGAGATATCATATTCCTCAAAATTCAAAATGATCACTTTAAACTTTTTCCTCCTATAAAATAGTGCAATCTCCATAAAATTTGATTTAACTAGAATTTCTTAATTTAATTTCAAAAATTTACTAGTTAAAGGTTTCATACAAAAAGTTGTTTCTAATTAAACAAATAAAAATACAACTTATGACTCTCATTCCCGGTATCACCTATCAGAGCGGGGCTTCTCCCAAATTTGAACTTCAAGACTCATTAACCTGTAATAACTGCGATTTCGCAAACGCAGGGCCAAGCCAGTCAAACACGAACAACGAAGGAGGTGAGTTTTGAAATCATGTTAATAGTATAATATAAGTAAGGAGAACACGCAATTAATAATAAATAAACCGTATCATTAGACAAACATTCTTCAAGGAAAACATAACATTATAAAGTCAAAACCACTGAAGGAAAGTCAATACATTTCACTATAACATCAAATCATCTAAGAAGAATTATTATCGCACACGACACATATTAATCACAACAAACACAATCACAAGAAAATGCAATGCTATGCATGAGCTTAGACTCTACTTCACAATGTGGTACCATTCTAACTCTGAAGTACTTGGTTAGGAGGCCATGATACTATGCCACCATTTTGGTGGACGGACAATTCAAATTGGCCTTGTCCTCATAGATCCCCTCAACTCAACCCGAGACACATATACGCGACAGTCGAGGTAAACGTGTGTTGCATGGTAGCTCCCGACATTTGGAGTGCTACCTCCAAGTCACCTAGGAATTCCCCACCCGAATACCTCCAAGGTCTAACAATCTTGCCTTAAGGCTCAACAGTAGACCGCCACGATCAGGCTCAATTCAGTTGTACTTCCCCGAAATCGCTAGGCTTGTCAGGCCCTACCTATATGATGACAAAATAATCTCCACTTCACAAATTCTCAATATTTATTTTCTCCCCTCGTTGGCCTATGATACTCCATTAAGACCGTCATTTCAAACACAAATTGGAATCACAATTATTTCATCAGGGGTTACTTCAATATTCTCATCACAAATTCATAACATTACTATTATAAATCACACATCATCATCATTACACAACTCATCACAAATTTATGAAATCACGATTATTATTCATACATCATCATCATCACATAAAATTATCACAATGCACACATCTTTTATTATCAAATCACATAAACTCATCTAATCCAACATATGCACCAAATTCATTCGACATCCAATATCACAATAATATCAAATATCACACATTTAACAAAATTAAATCAAATATCTCAATAATATCAAATAACACACATTCAATGGAATTAAATCAATCAACACCTTATAAATATTTCTATTCCACATTTTAATATCACAATTCCAATATTTGCACATTAATTAATTTATCACTCAAAGGGCTATTGCCGTACGTAGCAAGCCCCAGATGGATCGTTGGAAAATACGGTTTTCCCGTTCATCTCACAATATATTACACTCATGAATTCAAACGCTCTCTCACCCCTTACCTTATTTCGACGCTTTCACACACGAATACGATTCCACGAACAAGCAACCTTTATTCTCTGACTCTTCGTCCTTCAATTGATCTAACTCGACAATTTATGGGTAAACGTTAAAAATAAATTATGAGAAGACACTCTAAAATTAATTTCGAAATTCGGTCAAGGAATCTTACCATAAATCAGAAAACCAATAAGTGGATAACATAGCCACTTTTCACACGATTGTTTTGGCGTTGGTTTCACTCAAATCGGACTTACGGTGAAGAAGAACGGTGCAAAATAACGAATTTCATAGACAGAGAAGTCGGATATTTTAGAGAGAAATTGGGATGGTTAAAAATCTGGGAAAGTGTGTTTAATTGACTAGCTAGATGAATGAAACAACATACTAAAATTTGGACGAAAACGGTGAAAGTTTTTTGAACAGTCGTGAGACACTGACATCGAGTTCCTATTTAATTCTCACTATTCCCGTTGCTACAACCGCTGCCATGCCTTCCATTCCTGTAGCTCTACAATTTGTTTTGTTAGGTTATTACTAACCTAACCTATTGAACCAATTTTATTTCTTTACTGTATTTTTTTATTTTCACAAAGCCCAATTAATTACCCACTTATTTTAATTTATTTATTTGTAATTAAAATAATATTTTTTTTAAATATCAACTTAAAATAATTATATTTTGAAAATAGTTAAAATGACAAAATAAATAAATATAACATCAATATTTTAAAAATAGATTAATTAAAGTAGTTAATTTTTTTAAAAACTACATATTACGAACAACAAAAACTCTAATATTCAAAATAATCAATATAATTATACTTATTTTACAAAATACTCATATTAAAATACTACCATCATTAGAGAATAGTCAAAATCACAAAATAAATAAATATAACATTACTACTTTATATTAATTACTAAATCATAATAAATATATATAAAATCACAATGCCACAACAAGTATATAAAAATAAAGGAAATCAAACATAATATTATTACTATCCCAAGATAATTGTTTATAAAATAAATAACTAAAATAGGAGATACTTAGAATTAATTAAAATATAAATATGTGCACATTTAACATTAGTCAAACATACAAGGAAATATCACATTAATTACAAACTTACATATACACGTAAAATCTTCTAAAATCTTATTTTTATTTTATATTGTTTAAAATATTACACTAAAATACTATTTAGAAAAATATATAAAGTATAATATTTGTTATTTAGATTACTTGTGTAGTCCAATATGTATAATAGTAGCACGTCATCTAAAGCACCCATATAACGAAAACGAATCATGAAATTTATCACATATATTCTAATATAATTTTAACACCAAATTAATTATTTAAAATCATATTTCATTATTAAAATAGTTTATTATAAAATTTGGGGTGTTACAGTACGAAAATCGCCCGAAAAGTCCAGATGAAATCGACGACCACGAGATCCTTTAGCATTCTTCTCCTAAATTTATAACTTTGCCTCGGGTTCCGTGTCGGATTTCAAACCCTAGCCAGTGTCTGGCCCGAAAATACCGATTTTCGGCCCATTTTTGTCGGGTTGTACGAAAATCGGCCGAAAAGTCTAGATGAAATCGACGACCGCGAGATCCTTGTAGCATTCTTTTCCTAAATTTATGACTAAGTCTCGGGTTCCGTGTCGAATTTCAAACCCTAGCCAGTGTCTAGCCCGAAAATACCGATTTCGGCCCATTTTTTGTCGGGTGGTACGAAAATCGCCCGAAAAGTCCAGATGAAATCGACGACCGCGAGATCCTTGTAGCATTCTTCTCCTAAATTTATGACTTTGTCTCGGGTTCCGTGTCGGATTTCAAACCCTAGCCATCGTATGGCCCGAAAATATCGATTTCAGCCCATTTTTGTCGGGTCGTACGAAAATCGGCCGAAAAGTCCAGATGAAATCGACGACCGCGAGATCCTTGTAGCATTCTTCTCCTAAATTTATGACTGTGTCTCGGGTTCCGTGTCGGATTTCAAACCCTAGCCATCGTCTGGCCCGAAAATACCGATTTCGGCCCATTTTTGTCGGTTGGTACGAAAATCGCCCGAAAAGTCCAGATGAAATCGACGACCGCGAGATCCTTGTAGCATTCTTCTCCTAAATTTATGACTGTGTCTTGGGTTCCGTGTCGGATTTCAAACCCTAGCCATCGTCTGGCCCGAAAATACCGATTTCGGCCCATTTTTGTCGGGTGGTACGAAAATCGCCCGAAAAGTCCAGATGAAATCGACCACCGCGAGATCCTTGTAGCATTCTTCTCCTAAACTTATGACTGTGTCTCGGGTTCCGTGTCGGATTTCAAACCCTAGCCATCGTCTGGCCCGAAAATACCGATTTCGGCCCATTTTTGTCGGGTGGTACGAAAATCGCCCGAAAAGTCCAGATGAAATCGACGACCGCAAGATCCTTGTAGCATTCTTCTCCTAAATTTATGACTGTGTCTCGGGTTCCGTGTCGGATTTCAAACCCTAGCCATCGTCTGGCCTGAAAATACCGATTTTGGCCCATTTTTGTCGTGTGGTACGAAAATCGCCCGAAAAGTCCAGATGAAATTGACGACCGCGAGGTCCTTGTAGCATTCTTCTCCTAAATTTATGACTGTGTCTCAATTCTGTGTCGGATTTCAAACCCTAGCCATCGTCTGGCCTGAAAATACCGATTTCGGCCCATTTTTTGTCGGGTGGTACGAAAATCGCCCGAAAAGTCCAGATGAAATCGACAACCGCGAGATCCTTGTAGCATTCTTCTCCTAAATTTATGACTTTGTCTCGGGTTCCGTGTCGGATTTCAAACCCTAGCCATCGTATGGCCCGAAAATATCGATTTCAGCCCATTTTTGTCGGGTCGTACGAAAATCGGCCGAAAAGTCCAGATGAAATCGACGACCGCGAGATCCTTGTAGCATTCTTCTCCTAAATTTATGACTGTGTCTCGGGTTCCGTGTCGGATTTCAAACCCTAGCCATCGTCTGGCCTGAAAATACCGATTTTGGCCCATTTTTGTTGGGTGTTAAAATCGCCCGAAATGTCTAGATGAAATCGACGACCGCGAGATCCTTGTAGCATTCTTTTCCTAAATTTATAATTGTGTCTCTTGTTCCGTGTCGAATTTCAAACCCTAGCCAGTGTCTGGCCCGAAAATACCGATTTTCGGCCCATTTTTGTCGGGTTGTACGAAAATCGCCCGAAAAGTCTAGATGAAATCGACAACCGCGAGATCCTTGAAGCATTCTTCTCCTAAATTTATGACCATGTCTCGGGTTCCGTGTCGGATTTCAAACCCTAGCCATCGATTGGCTCGAAAATACCGATTTCGGCCCATTTTTGTCGGGTGATACGAAAATCGCCCGAAAAGTCCAGATGAAATCGACAACCGCGAGATCCTTGTAGCATTCTTCTCTTTAATTTATAACTTTGCCTCGGGTTCCGTGTCGGACTTCAAACCCTAGCCATCGTCTGGCCCAACAATATCGATTTCGGCCCATTTTTGTTGGGTGGTACGAAAATCGCCCGGAAAGTCCAAATGAAATCAACGACCGCGATATCCTTGTAGCATTCTTCTCCTAAATTTATCAATGTGTCTTGGGTTCCGTGTCGAATTTCAAACCCTAGCCATCGTATGGCCCGAAAATATCGATTTCGGCCCAATATTGTCGGGTCGTACAAAAATCGGCCGAAAGTCTAGATGAAATCGACGACCGCGAGATCCTTGTAGCATTCTTTTCCTAAATTTATGACTGTGTCTCGGGTTCCGTGTCGGATTTCAAACCCTAGCTAGTGTCTAGCCCTAAAATACCGATTTCGGCCCATTTTTGTCGGGTGGTAAGAAAATCGCTTGAAAAGTCCAGATGAAATCGACGACTGCGAGATCCTTGTAGCATTCTTCTCTTAAATTTATGACTGTGTCTCGGGTTCCGTGTCGGATTTCAAACCCTAGCCATCGTCTGGCCCGAAAATACCGATTTCGGCCCATTTTTGTCAGGTGGTACGAAAATCGCCTGAAAAGCCCAGATGAAATCGACGACCGCGAGATCCTTGTAGCATTCTTCTCCAAAATTTATGACTGTGTCTCGGGTTCCGTGTTAGATTTCAAATCCTAGCCATCGTATGGCCTGAAAATACCGATTTCGAAGCAATATTGTCGGGTGGTACGAAAATTGCTTGAAAAGTCCATATGAAATCGACGACCGAGAGATCCTTGTAGCATTCTTCTCCTAAATTTCTGACTGTGTCTCAGGTTCCGTGTCGGATTTCAAACCATAGCAATCGTCTAACCCGAAAATACTGATTTTGGCCCATTATTGTCGGGTGGTACGAAAATCGCCGAAAAAGTCCAGATGAAATCGACGACCGCGAGATCCTTGTAGCATTCTTTTCCTAAATTTATAACTGTGTCTCTTGTTCCGTGTCGAATTTCAAACCCTAGCCAGTGTTTGACCCGAAAATACCAATTTTCGGCCCATTTTTTTCAGGTTGTACGAAAATCGCCCGAAAATTCCAGATGAAATCGACAACCGCGAGATCCGTGTAGCATTCTTCTCCTAAATTTATGACTGTGTCTCGGGTTCCCTATCGAATTTCAAACCCTAGCCATCGTCTGGCCCGAAAATACCGATTTCGGCCCATTTTTGTCGGGTGGTACGAACATCGCCCGAAAAGTCCGGATGAAATCGACGACCGCAAGATCCTTGTAGCATACTTCTCCTAAATTTATAACTTTGCCTCGGGTTCCGTGTCGGAATTCAAACCCTAGCCATCGTCTGGCCCGAAAATACCGATTTTCGGCCCATTTTTGTCTGGTTGTACGAAAATTGGCCAAAAAGTCTAGATGAAATCGACGACCGCGAGATCCTTATAGCATTTTTTTCCTAAATTTATGACTGAGTCTCGGGTTCCGTGTCGGATTTCAAACCCTAGCCAGTGTCTAGCCCGAAAATACCGATTTCGGCCCATTTTTTGTCGGGTGGTACGAAAATCGCCCGAAAAGTCCAGATGAAATCGACGACCGCGAGATCCTTGTAGCATTCTTCTCCTAAATTTATGACTTTGTCTCGGGTTCCGTGTCGGATTTCAAACCCTAGCCATCGTATGGCCCGAAAATACCGATTTCGGCCCATTTTTGTCGGGTGGTACGAAAATCGCTTGAAAAGTCCAGATGATATCGACGACCGCGAGATCCTTGTAGCATTCTTCTTCTAAATTTATGACTGTGTCTCGGGTTCCGTGTCGGATTTCAAACCCTAGCCATCGTCTGGCCCGAAAATACCGATTTCGGTCCATTTTTGTCAGGTGGTACGAAAATCGCCCGAAAAGTCCAGATGAAATCGACGACCGCAAGATCCTTGTAGCATTCTTCTCCTAAATTTATGACTGTGTCTCGGGTTCCGTGTCGGATTTCAAACCCTAGCCATCGTCTGGCCTGAAAATACCGATTTTGGCCCATTTTTGTCGTGTGGTACGAAAATCGCCCGAAAAGTCCAGATGAAATTGACGACCGCGAGGTCCTTGTAGCATTCTTCTCCTAAATTTATGACTGTGTCTCAATTCTGTGTCGGATTTCAAACCCTAGCCATCGTCTGGCCTGAAAATACCGATTTCGGCCCATTTTTTGTCGGGTGGTACGAAAATCGCCCGAAAAGTCCAGATGAAATCGACAACCGCGAGATCCTTGTAGCATTCTTCTCCTAAATTTATGACTTTGTCTCGGGTTCCGTGTCGGATTTCAAACCCTAGCCATCGTATGGCCCGAAAATATCGATTTCAGCCCATTTTTGTCGGGTCGTACGAAAATCGGCCGAAAAGTCCAGATGAAATCGACGACCGCGAGATCCTTGTAGCATTCTTCTCCTAAATTTATGACTGTGTCTCGGGTTCCGTGTCGGATTTCAAACCCTAGCCATCGTCTGGCCTGAAAATACCGATTTTGGCCCATTTTTGTTGGGTGTTTAAATCGCCCGAAATGTCTAGATGAAATCGACGACCGCGAGATCCTTGTAGCATTCTTTTCCTAAATTTATAATTGTGTCTCTTGTTCCGTGTCGAATTTCAAACCCTAGCCAGTGTCTGGCCCGAAAATACCGATTTTCGGCCCATTTTTGTCGGGTTGTACGAAAATCGCCCGAAAAGTCTAGATGAAATCGACAACCGCGAGATCCTTGAAGCATTCTTCTCCTAAATTTATGACCATGTCTCGGGTTCCGTGTCGGATTTCAAACCCTAGCCATCGATTGGCTCGAAAATACCGATTTCGGCCCATTTTTGTCGGGTGATACGAAAATCGCCCGAAAAGTCCAGATGAAATCGACAACCGCGAGATCCTTGTAGCATTCTTCTCTTTAATTTATAACTTTGCCTCGAGTTCCGTGTCGGACTTCAAACCCTAGCCATCGTCTGGCCCAACAATATCGATTTCGGACCATTTTTGTTGGGTGGTACGAAAATCGCCCGGAAAGTCCAAATGAAATCAACGACCGCGATATCCTTGTAGCATTCTTCTCCTAAATTTATCAATGTGTCTTGGGTTCCGTGTCGAATTTCAAACCCTAGCCATCGTATGGCCCGAAAATATCGATTTCGACCCAATTTTGTCGGGTCGTACGAAAATCGGCCGAAAGTCTAGATGAAATCGACGACCGCGAGATCCTTGTAGCATTCTTTTCCTAAATTTATGACTGTGTCTCGGGTTCCGTGTCGGATTTCAAACCCTAGCTAGTGTCTAGCCCTAAAATACCGATTTCGGCCCATTTTTGTCGGGTGGTAAGAAAATCGCTTGAAAAGTCCAGATGAAATCGACGACTGCGAGATCCTTGTAGCATTCTTCTCTTAAATTTATGACTGTGTCTCGGGTTCCGTGTCGGATTTCAAACCCTAGCCATCGTCTGGCCCGAAAATACCGATTTCGGCCCATTTTTGTCAGGTGGTACGAAAATCGCCTGAAAAGTCCAGATGAAATCGACGACCGCGAGATCCTTGTAGCATTCTTCTCCAAAATTTATGACTGTGTCTCGGGTTCCGTGTTAGATTTCAAATCCTAGCCATCGTATGGCCTGAAAATACCGATTTCGAAGCAATATTGTCGGGTGGTACGAAAATTGCTTGAAAAGTCCATATGAAATCGACGACCGAGAGATCCTTGTAGCATTCTTCTCCTAAATTTCTGACTGTGTCTCAGGTTCCGTGTCGGATTTCAAACCATAGCAATCGTCTAGCCCGAAAATACTGATTTTGGCCCATTATTGTCGGGTGGTACGAAAATCGCCGAAAAAGTCCAGATGAAATCGACGACCGCGAGATCCTTGTAGCATTCTTTTCCTAAATTTATAACTATGTCTCTTGTTCCGTGTCGAATTTCAAACCCTAGCCAGTGTCTGACCCGAAAATACCAATTTTCGGCCCATTTTTTTCAGGTTGTACGAAAATCGCCCGAAAATTCCAGATGAAATCGACAACCGCGAGATCCGTGTAGCATTCTTCTCCTAAATTTATGACTGTGTCTCGGGTTCCCTATCGAATTTCAAACCCTAGCCATCGTCTGGCCCGAAAATACCGATTTCGGCCCATTTTTGTCGGGTGGTACGAACATCGCCCGAAAAGTCCAGATGAAATCGACGACCGCAAGATCCTTGTAGCATACTTCTCCTAAATTTATAACTTTGCCTCGGGTTCCGTGTCGGAATTCAAACCCTAGCCATCGTCTGGCCCGAAAATACCGATTTTCGGCCCATTTTTGTCTGGTTGTACGAAAATTGGCCAAAAAGTCTAGATGAAATCGACGACCGCGAGATCCTTATAGCATTTTTTTCCTAAATTTATGACTGAGTCTCGGGTTCCGTGTCGGATTTCAAACCCTAGCCAGTGTCTAGCCCGAAAATACCGATTTCGGCCCATTTTTTGTCGGGTGGTACGAAAATCGCCCGAAAAGTCCAGATGAAATCGACGACCGCGAGATCCTTGTAGCATTCTTCTCCTAAATTTATGACTTTGTCTCGGGTTCCGTGTCGGATTTCAAACCCTAGCCATCGTATGGCCCGAAAATACCGATTTCGGCCCATTTTTGTCGGGTGGTACGAAAATCGCTTGAAAAGTCCAGATGATATCGACGACCGCGAGATCCTTGTAGCATTCTTCTTCTAAATTTATGACTGTGTCTCGGGTTCCGTGTCGGATTTCAAACCCTAGCCATCGTCTGGCCCGAAAATACCGATTTCGGTCCATTTTTGTCAGGTGGTACGAAAATCGCCCGAAAAGTCCAGATGAAATCGACGACCGCAAGATCCTTGTAGCATTCTTCTCCTAAATTTATGACTGTGTCTCGGGTTCCGTGTCGGATTTCAAACCCTAGCCATCGTCTGGCCTGAAAATACCGATTTTGGCCCATTTTTGTCGTGTGGTACGAAAATCGCCCGAAAAGTCCAGATGAAATTGACGACCGCGAGGTCCTTGTAGCATTCTTCTCCTAAATTTATGACTGTGTCTCAATTCTGTGTCGGATTTCAAACCCTAGCCATCGTCTGGCCTGAAAATACCGATTTCGGCCCATTTTTTGTCGGGTGGTACGAAAATCGCCCGAAAAGTCCAGATGAAATCGACAACCGCGAGATCCTTGTAGCATTCTTCTCCTAAATTTATGACTTTGTCTCGGGTTCCGTGTCGGATTTCAAACCCTAGCCATCGTATGGCCCGAAAATATCGATTTCAGCCCATTTTTGTCGGGTCGTACGAAAATCGGCCGAAAAGTCCAGATGAAATCGACGACCGCGAGATCCTTGTAGCATTCTTCTCCTAAATTTATGACTGTGTCTCGGGTTCCGTGTCGGATTTCAAACCCTAGCCATCGTCTGGCCTGAAAATACCGATTTTGGCCCATTTTTGTTGGGTGTTAAAATCGCCCGAAAAGTCCAGATGAAATCGACGACCGCGAGATCCTTGTAGCATTCTTTTCCTAAATTTATAACTGTGTCTCTTGTTCCGTGTCGAATTTCAAACCCTAGCCAGTGTCTGGCCCGAAAATACCGATTTTCGGCCCATTTTTGTCGGGTTGTACGAAAATCGCCCGAAAAGTCTAGATGAAATCGACAACCGTGAGATCCTTGAAGCATTCTTCTCCTAAATTTATGACCATGTCTCGGGTTCCGTGTCGGATTTCAAACCCTAGCCATCGATGGGCTCGAAAATACCGATTTCGGCCCATTTTTGTCGGGTGATACGAAAATCGCCCGAAAAGTCCAGATGAAATCGACAACCGCGAGATCCTTGTAGCATTCTTCTCCTAAATTTATAACTTTGCCTCGGGTTCCGTGTCGGACTTCAAACCCTAGCCATCGTCTGGCCCAACAATATCGATTTCGGCCCATTTTTGTTGGGTGGTACGAAAATCGCCCGGAAAGTCCAAATGAAATCAACGACCGCGATATCCTTGTAGCATTCTTCTCCTAAATTTATCAATGTGTCTTAGGTTCCGTGTCGAATTTCAAACCCTAGCCATCGTATGGCCCGAAAATATCGATTTCGACCCAATTTTGTCGGGTCGTACGAAAATCGGCCGAAAGTCTAGATGAAATCGACGACCGCGAGATCCTTGTAGCATTCTTTTCCTAAATTTATGACTGTGTCTCGGGTTCCGTGTCGGATTTCAAACCCTAGCTAGTGTCTAGCCCTAAAATACCGATTTCGGCCCATTTTTGTCGGGTGGTATGAAAATCGCTTGAAAAGTCCAGATGAAATCGACGACCGCGAGATCCTTGTAGCATTCTTCTCTTAAATTTATGACTGTGTCTCGGGTTCCGTGTCGGATTTCAAACCCTAGCCATCGTCTGGCCCGAAAATAACGATTTCGGCCCATTTTTGTCAGGTGGTACGAAAATCGCCTGAAAAGTCCAGATGAAATCGACGACCGCGAGATCCTTGTAGCATTCTTCTCCAAAATTTATGAATGTGTCTCGGGTTCCGTGTCAGATTTCAAATCCTAGCCATCGTATGGCCTGAAAATACCGATTTCGAAGCAATATTGTCGGGTGGTACGAAAATTGCTTGAAAAGTCCATATGAAATCGACGACCGAGAGATCCTTGTAGCATTCTTCTCCTAAATTTCTGACTGTGTCTCAGGTTCCGTGTCGGATTTCAAACCATAGCAATCGTCTAGCCCGAATATACTGATTTTGGCCCATTATTGTCGGGTGGTACGAAAATCGCCCGAAAAGTCCAGATGAAATCGACGACCGCGAGATCCTTGTAGCATTCTTTTCCTAAATTTATAACTGTGTCTCTTGTTCCGTGTCGAATTTCAAACCCTAGCCAGTGTCTGACCCGAAAATACCAATTTTCGGCCCATTTTTTTCGGGTTGTACGAAAATCGCCCAAAAATTCCAGATGAAATCGACAACCGCGAGATCCGTGTAGCATTCTTCTCCTAAATTTATGACTGTGTCTCGGGTTCCCTATCGAATTTCAAACCCTAGCCATCGTCTGGCCCGAAAATACCGATTTCGGCCCATTTTTGTCAGGTGGTACGAACATCGCCCGAAAAGTCCAGATGAAATCGACAACCGCAAGATCCTTGTAGCATACTTCTCCTAAATTTATAACTTTGCCTCGGGTTCCGTGTCGGAATTCAAACCCTAGCCATCGTCTGGCCCGAAAATACCGATTTTCGGCCCATTTTTGTCGGGTTGTACGAAAATTGGCCAAAAAGTCTAGATGAAATCGACGACCGCGAGATCCTTGTAGCATTTTTTTCCTAAATTTATGACTGAGTCTTGGGTTCCGTGTCGGATTTCAAACCCTAGCCAGTGTCTAGCCCGAAAATACCGATTTCGGCCCATTTTTTGTCGGGTCGTACGAAAATCGCCCGAAAAGTCCAGATGAAATCGACGACCGCGAGATCCTTGTAGCATTCTTCTCCTAAATTTATGACTTTGTCTCGGGTTCCGTGTCGGATTTCAAACCCTAGCCATCGTATGGCCCGAAAATACCGATTTCGGCCAATTTTTGTCGGGTGGTACGAATATCGCTTGAAAAGTCCAGATGAAATCGACGACCGCGAGATCCTTGTAGCATTCTTCTTCTAAATTTATGACTGTGTCTCGGGTTCCGTGTCGGATTTCAAACCCTAGCCATCGTCTGGCCCGAAAATACCGATTTCGGTCCATTTTTGTCAGGTGGTACGAAAATCGCCCGAAAAGTCCAGATGAAATCGACGACCGCAAGATCCTTGTAGCATTCTTCTCCTAAATTTATGACTGTGTCTCGGGTTCCGTGTCGGATTTCAAACCCTAGCCATCGTCTGGCCTGAAAATACCGATTTTGGCCCATTTTTGTCGTGTGGTACGAAAATCGCCCGAAAAGTCCAGATGAAATTGACGACCGCGAGGTCCTTGTAGCATTCTTCTCTTAAATTTATGACTGTGTCTCAATTCTGTGTCGGATTTCAAACCCTAGCCATCGTCTGGCCCGAAAATACAGATTTCGACCCAATTTTGTCTAGTGGTACGAAAATCGCTTGAAAAGTCTAGATGAAATCCACGACCGCGAGATCCTTGTAGCATTCTTCTCCTAAATTTATGAATTTGTCTCGGGTTCCGTGTGAGATTTCAAACCCTAGCCATCGTTTGGCCCGAAAATACCGATTTTGGCCCATTATTGTCGGGTGGTACGAAAATCACCCGAAAAGTCCAGATAAAATCGACGACCGCGAGATCCTTGTAGCATTCTTTTCCTAAATTTATGACCGTGTCTCGGGTTCCGTGTCGGATTTCAAACCCTAGCCATCGTATGGCCCGAAAATACCGATTTCGACCCATTTTTGTCGGGTCGTACGAAAATCGGCCGAAAAGTCTAGATGAAATCGACGACTGCGAGATCCTTGTAGCATTCTTTTCCTAAATTTATGACTTTGTCTCGGGTTCCGTGTCGGATTTCAAACCCTAGCCAGTGTCTAGCCCTAAAACACCGATTTCGGCCCATTTTTGTCGGGTGGTACGAAAATCGCTTGAAAAGTCCAGATGAAATCGACGACCGCGAGATCTTTGTAGCATTCTTCTCCTAAATTTATGACTGTGTCTCGGGTTCCGTGTCGGATTTCAAACCCTAGCCATCGTCTGGCTTGAAAATACCGATTTTGGCCCATTTTTGTTGGGTGTTAAAATCGCCCGAAAAGTCCAGATGAAATCGACGACCGCGAGATCCTTGTAGCATTCTTTTCCTAAATTTATAACTGTGTCTCTTGTTCCGTGTCGAATTTCAAACCCTAGCCAGTGTCTGGCCCAAAAATACCGATTTTCGGCCCATTTTTGTCAAGTTGTACAAAAATCGCCCGAAAAGTCTAGATGAAATCGACAACCGCGAGATCCTTGAAGCATTCTTCTCCTAAATTTTTGACCGTGTCTCGGGTTCCGTGTCGGATTTCAAACCCTAGCCATCGATCGGCTCGAAAATAACCATTTCGGCCCATTTTTGTCGGGTGATACGAAAATCGCCCGAAAAGTCCAGATGAAATCGACGACTGCGAGATCCTTGTAGCATTCTTCTCCTAAATTTATAACTTTGCCTCGGGTTCCGTGTCGGACTTCAAACCCTAGCCATCGTCTGGCCTGAAAATACCGATTTTGGCCCATTTTTGTGGGGTGGTACGAAAATCGCCCGAAAAGTCCAGATGAAATCGACCACCGCGAGATCCTTGTAGCATTCTTCTCCTAAATTTATGACCGTGTCTCGGGTTCCGTGTCGGATTTCAAACCCTAGCCATCGTATGGCCCGAAAAAACCGATTTCGACCCATTTTTGTCGGGTCGTACGAAAATCGGCCGAAAAGTCTAGATGAAATCGACGACTGCGAGATCCTTGTAGCATTCTTTTCCTAAATTTATGACTTTGTCTCGGGTTCCGTGTCGGATTTCAAACCCTACCCAGTGTCTATCCCTAAAACACTGATTTCGGCCCATTTTTGTCGGGTGGTACGAAAATCGCTTGAAAAGTCCAGATGAAATCGACGACTGCGAGATCCTTGTAGCATTCTTCTCCTAAATTTATGACTGTGTCTCGGGTTCCGTGTCGGATTTCAAACCCTAGCCATCGTCTGGCTTGAAAATACCGATTTTGGCCCATTTTTGTTGGGTGTTAAAATCGCCCGAAAAGTCCAGATGAAGTCGACGACCGCGAGATCCTTGTAGCATTCCTTTCCTAAATTTATAACTGTGTCTCTTGTTCCGTGTCGAATTTCAAACCCTAGCCAGTGTCTGGCCCAAAAATACCGATTTTCGGCCCATTTTTGTCGGGTTGTACAAAAATCGCCCGAAAAGTCTAGATGAAATCGACAACCGCGAGATCCTTGAAGCATTCTTCTCTTAAATTTATGACCGTGTGTCGGGTTCCGTGTCGGATTTCAAACCCTAGCCATCGATCGGCTCGAAAATAACGATTTCGGCCCATTTTTGTCGGGTGATACGAAAATCGCCCGAAAAGTCCAGATGAAATCGACAACTGCGAGATCCTTGTAGCATTCTTCTCCTAAATTTATAACTTTGCCTCGGGTTCCGTGTCGGACTTCAAACCCTAGCCATCGTCTGGCCCAACAATATCGATTTGGGCCCATTTTTGTTGGGTGGTACGAAAATCGCCCGGAAAGTCCAAATGAAATCAACGACCGCGATATCCTTGTAGCATTCTTCTCCTAAATTTATAAATGTGTCTTGGGTTTCGTGTCGAATTTCAAACCCTAGCCATCGTATGGCCCGAAAATATCGATTTCGGCCCAATTTTGTTGGGTCGTACGAAAATCGGCCGAAATGTTAGATGAAATCGACGACCGCGAGATCCTTGTAGCATTCTTTTCCTAAATTTATGACTGTGTCTCGGGTTCCGTGTCGGATTTCAAACCCTAGCCAGTGTCTAGCCCTAAAATACCGTTTTCGGCCCATTTTTGTCGGGTGGTATGAAAATCGCTTGAAAAGTCCAGATGAGATCGACGACCGCGAGATCCTTGTAGCATTCTTCTCTTAAATTTATGACTATGTCTCGGGTTCCGTGTCGGATTTCAAACCCTAGCCATCGTCTGGCCCGAAAATACCGATTTCGGCCCATTTTTGTTAGTTGGTACGAAAATCGCCTGAAAAGTCCAGATGAAATCGACGACCGCGAGATCCTTGTAGCATTCTTCTCCTAAATTTCTGACTGTGTCTCAGGTTCCGTGTCGAATTTCAAACCATAGCAATCGTCTAGCCCGAAAATACTGATTTTGGCCCATTATTGTCGGGTGGTACGAAAATCGCCCGAAAAGTCTAGATGAAATCGACGACCGCGAGATCCTTGTAGCATTCTTTTCCTAAATTTATAACTGTGTCTCTTGTTCCGTGTCGAATTTCAAACCCTAGCCAGTGTCTGACCCGAAAATACCAATTTTCGGCCCATTTTTTTCGGGTTGTACGAAAATCGCCCGAAAATTCCAGATGAAATCGACAACCGCGAGATCCGTGTAGCATTCTTCTCCTAAATTTATGACTGTGTCTCGGGTTCCCTATCGAATTTCAAACCCTAGCCATCGTCTGGCCCGAAAATACCGATTTCGGCCCATTTTTGTCGGGTGGTACGAAAATCGCCCGAAAAGTCCAGATGAAATCGACGACCGCAAGATCCTTGTAGCATTCTTCTCCTAATTTTATGAATGTGTCTCGGGTTCCGTGTCGGATTTCAAACCCTAGCCATCGTATGGCCCGAAAATACCGATTTCGACCCATTTTTGTCGGGTCGTACGAAAATCGGCCGAAAAGTCTAGATGAAATCGACGACCGCGAGATCCTTGTAGCATTCTTCTCTTAAATTTATGACAGTGTCTCGGGTTCCGTGTCGGATTTCAAACCCTAGCCAGTGTCTGGCCCGAAAATACCGATTTTCGGCCCATTTTTGTCGGGTTGTACGAAAATCGGCCGAAAAGTCTAGATGAAATCGACGACCGCGAGATCCTTGTAGCATTCTTTTCCTAAATTTATGACTGAGTCTCGGGTTCCGTGTCGGATTTCAAACCCTAGCCAGTGTCTAGCCCGAAAATACCGATTTCGGCCTATTTTTTGTCGGGTGGTACGAAAATCGCCCGAAAAGTCCAGATGAAATCGACGACCGCGAGATCCTTGTAGCATTCTTCTCCTAAATTTATGACTTTGTCTCGGGTTCCATGTCGGATTTCAAACCCTAGCCATCGCATGGCCCGAAAATATCGATTTCAGCCCATTTTTGTCGGGTCGTACGAAAATCGGCCGAAAAGTCCAGATGAAATCGACGACCGCGAGATCCTTGTAGCATTCTTCTCCTAAATTTATGACTGTGTCTCGGGTTCCGTGTCGGATTTCAAACCCTAGCCTTCGTCTGGCTTGAAAATACCGATTTTGGCCCATTTTTGTTGGGTGTTAAAATCGCCCGAAAAGTCCAGATGAAATCGACGACCGCGAGATCCTTGTAGCATTCCTTTCCTAAATTTATAACTGTGTCTCTTGTTCCGTGTCGAATTTCAAACCCTAGCCAGTGTCTGGCCCAAAAATACCGATTTTCGGCCCATTTTTGTCGGGTTGTACAAAAATCGCCCGAAAAGTCTAGATGAAATCGACAACCGCGAGATCCTTGAAGCATTCTTCTCATAAATTTATGATCGTGTGTCGGGTTCCGTGTCGGATTTCAAACCCTAGCCATCGATGGGCTCGAAAATAACGATTTCGGCCCATTTTTGTCGGGTGATACGAAAATCGCCCGAAAAGTCCAGATGAAATCGACAACTGCGAGATCCTTGTAGCATTCTTCTCCTAAATTTATAACTTTGCCTCGGGTTCCGTGTCGGACTTCAAACCCTAGCCATCGTCTGGCCCAACAATATCGATTTGGGCCCATTTTTGTTGGGTGGTACGAAAATCGCCCGGAAAGTCCAAATGAAATCAACGACCGCGATATCCTTGTAGCATTCTTCTCCTAAATTTATAAATGTGTCTTGGGTTTCGTGTCGAATTTCAAACACTAGCCATCGTATGGCCCGAAAATATCGATTTCGGCCCAATTTTGTTGGGTCGTACGAAAATCGGCCGAAATGTTAGATGAAATCGACGACCGCGAGATCCTTGTAGCATTCTTTTCCTAAATTTATGACTGTGTCTCGGGTTCCGTGTCGGATTTCAAACCCTAGCCAGTGTCTAGCCCTAAAATACCGTTTTCGGCCCATTTTTGTCGGGTGGTATGAAAATCGCTTGAAAAGTCCAGATGAAATCGACGACCGCGAGATCCTTGTAGCATTCTTCTCTTAAATTTATGACTATGTCTCGGGTTCCGTGTCGGATTTCAAACCCTAGCCATCGTCTGGCCCGAAAATACCGATTTCGGCCCATTTTTGTCAGTTGGTACGAAAATCGCCTGAAAAGTCCAGATGAAATCGACGACCGCGAGATCCTTGTAGCATTCTTCTCCTAAATTTCTGACTGTGTCTCAGGTTCCGTGTCGAATTTCAAACCATAGCAATCGTCTAGCCCGAAAATACTGATTTTGGCCCATTATTGTCGGGTGGTACGAAAATCGCCCGAAAAGTCTAGATGAAATCGACGACCGCGAGATCCTTGTAGCATTCTTTTCCTAAATTTATAACTGTGTCTCTTGTTCCGTGTCGAATTTCAAACCCTAGCCAGTGTCTGACCCGAAAATACCAATTTTCGGCCCATTTTTTTCGGGTTGTACGAAAATCGCCCGAAAATTCCAGATGAAATCGACAACCGCGAGATCCGTGTAGCATTCTTCTCCTAAATTTATGACTGTGTCTCGGGTTCCCTATCGAATTTCAAACCCTAGCCATCGTCTGGCCCGAAAATACCGATTTCGGCCCATTTTTGTCGGGTGGTACGAAAATCGCCCGAAAAGTCCAGATGAAATCGACGACCGCAAGATCCTTGTAGCATTCTTCTCCTAATTTTATGAATGTGTCTCGGGTTCCGTGTCGGATTTCAAACCCTAGCCATCGTATGGCCCGAAAATACCGATTTCGACCCATTTTTGTCGGGTCGTACGAAAATCGGCCGAAAAGTCTAGATGAAATCGACGACCGCGAGATCCTTGTAGCATTCTTCTCTTAAATTTATGACAGTGTCTCGGGTTCCGTGTCGGATTTCAAACCCTAGCCAGTGTCTGGCCCGAAAATACCGATTTTCGGCCCATTTTTGTCGGGTTGTACGAAAATCGGCCGAAAAGTCTAGATGAAATCGACGACCGCGAGATCCTTGTAGCATTCTTTTCCTAAATTTATGACTGAGTCTCGGGTTCCGTGTCGGATTTCAAACCCTAGCCAGTGTCTAGCCCGAAAATACCGATTTCGGCCTATTTTTTGTCGGGTGGTACGAAAATCGCCCGAAAAGTCCAGATGAAATCGACGACCGCGAGATCCTTGTAGCATTCTTCTCCTAAATTTATGACTTTGTCTCGGGTTCCATGTCGGATTTCAAACCCTAGCCATCGCATGGCCCGAAAATATCGATTTCAGCCCATTTTTGTCGGGTCGTACGAAAATCGGCCGAAAAGTCCAGATGAAATCGACGACCGCGAGATCCTTGTAGCATTCTTCTCCTAAATTTATGACTGTGTCTCGGGTTCCGTGTCGGATTTCAAACCCTAGCCATCGTCTGGCCTGAAAATACCGATTTTGGCCCATTTTTGTTGGGTGTTAAAATCGCCCGAAAAGTCCAGATGAAATCGACGACCGCGAGATCCTTGTAGCATTCTTTTCCTAAATTTATAACTGTGTCTCTTGTTCCGTGTTAAATTTCAAACCCTAGCCAGTGTCTGGCCCGAAAATACCGATTTTCGGCCCATTTTTGTCGGCTTGTACGAAAATCGCCCGAAAAGTCTAGATAAAATCGACAACCGCGAGATCCTTGAAGCATTCTTCTCCTAAATTTATGACCGTGTCTCGGGTTCTGTGTCGGATTTCAAACCGTAGCCATCGATTGGCTCGAAAATACCGATTTCGGCCCATTTTTGTCGGGTGATACGAAAATCGCCCGAAAAGTCCAGATGAAATCGACAACCGCGAGATCCTTGTAGCATTCTTCTCTTAAATTTATAACTTTGCCTCGGGTTCCGTGTCGGACTTCAAACCCTAGCCATCGTCTGGCCCAACAATATCGATTTCGGCCCATTTTTGTTGGGTGGTACGAAAATCGCCCGGAAAGTCCAAATGAAATCAACGACCGCGATATCCTTGTAGCATTCTTCTCCTAAATTTATCAATGTGTCTTGGGTTCCGTGTCGAATTTCAAACCCTAGCCATCGTATGGCCCGAAAATATCGATTTCGGCCCAATTTTGTCGGGTCGTACGAAAATCGGCCGAAAGTCTAGATGAAATCGACGACCGCGAGATCCTTGTAGCATTCTTTTCCTAAATTTATGACTGTGTCTCGGGTTCCGTGTCGGATTTGAAACCCTAGCCTGTGTCTAGCCCTAAAATACCGATTTCGGCCCATTTTTGTCGGGTGGTATGAAAATCGCTTGAAAAGTCCAGATGAGATCGACGACCGCGAGATCCTTGTAGCATTCTTCTCTTAAATTTATGACTGTGTCTTGGGTTCCGTGTCGGATTTCAAACTCTAGCCATCGTCTGGCCCGAAAATACCGATTTCGGCCCATTTTTGTCAAGTGGTACGAAAATCGCCTGAAAAGTCCAGATGAAATCGACGACCGCGAGATCCTTGTAGCATTCTTCTCCAAAATTTATGACTGTGTCTCGGGTTCCGTGTCAGATTTCAAATCCTAGCCATCGTATGGCCCGAAAATACCGATTTCGACGCAATATTGTCGGGTGGTACGAAAATTGCTTGAAAAGTCCATATGAAATCGACGACCGAGAGATCCTTGTAGCATTCTTCTCCTAAATTTCTGACTGTGTCTCAGGTTCCGTGTCGGATTTCAAACCATAGCAATCGTCTAGCCCGAAAATACTGATTTGGCCCATTATTGTCGGGTGGTACGAAAATCGCCCGAAAAGTCCAGATGAAATCGACGACCGCGAGATCCTTGTAGCATTCTTTTCCTAAATTTATAACTGTGTCTCTTGTTCCGTGTCGACTTTCAAACCCTAGCCAGTGTCTGACCCGAAAATATTAATTTTCGGCCCATTTTTTTCAAGTTGTACGAATATCGCCCGAAAATTCCAGATGAAATCGACAACCGCGAGATCCGTGTAGCATTCTTCTCCTAAATTTATGACTGTGTCTCGGGTTCCCTATCGAATTTCAAACCCTAGCCATCGTCTGGACCGAAAATACCGATTTCGGCCCATTTTTGTTGGGTGGTACGAAAATCGCCCGAAAAGTCCAGATGAAATCGACGACCGCAAGATCCTTGTAGCATACTTCTCCTAAATTTATAACTTTGCCTCGGGTTCCGTGTCGGAATTCAAACCCTAGCCATCGTCTGGCCCAAAAATATCGATTTCGGCCCATTTTTGTTGGGTGGTACGAAAATCGCCCGGAAAGTCCTGATGAAATCGACGACCGCGAGATCCTTGTAGCTTTCTTTTCCTAAATTTATGACTGTGTCTCGAGTTCCGTGTCGGATTTTAAACCCTAGCCAATGTCTAGCCCTAAAATACCGATTTCGGCCCATTTTTGTCGGGTGGTACGAAAATCGCTTGAAAAATCCAGATGAAATCGACGACCGCGAGATCCTTGTAGCATTCTTCTTCGAAATTTATGACTGTGTCTCGGGTTCCGTGTCGGATTTGAAACCCTAGCCATCGTCTGGCCCGAAAATATCGATTTCGGTCCATTTTTGTCAGGTGGTACGAAAATCCCTTGAAAAGTCTAGATGAAATCCACGACCGCGAGATCCTTGTAGCATTCTTCTCCTAAATTTATGAATTTGTCTCGGGTTCCGTGTGAGATTTCAAACCCTAGCCATCGTTTGGCCCGAAAATACCGATTTTGACCCATTATTGTCGGGTGGTACGAAAATCGCCCGAAAAGTCCAGATGAAATCGACGACCGCGAGATCCTTGTAGCATTCTTTTCCTAAATTTATAACTGTGTCTCTTGTTCCGTGTCGAATTTCAATCCCTAGCCAGTGTCTGGCCCGAAAATACCGATTTTTGGCCTATTTTTGTCTGGTTGTACGAAAATCGCCCGAAAAGTCCAGATGAAATCGACAACCGCGAGATCCTTGTAGCATTCTTCTCCTAAATTTATGACCGTGTCTCGGGTTCCGTGTCGGATTTCAGACCCTAGCCATCGTATGGCCCGAAAATACCGATTTCGACCCATTTTTGTCGGGTCGTACGAAAATCGGCCGAAAAGTCTAGATGAAATCGACGACTGCGAGATCCTTGTAGCATTCTTTTCCTAAATTTATGACTTTGTCTCGGGTTCCGTGTCGGATTTCAAACCCTAGCCATCGTGTGGCCCGAAAATACCGATTTCTGCCCATTATTGTCGGGTGGTACGAAAATCGCTCGAAAAGTCCAGATGAAATCGACGACCGCGAGATCCTTGTAGCATTCTTTTCCTAAATTTATAACTGTATCTCTTGTTCCGTGTCGAATTTCAAACCCTAGCCATCGTCTGGCCCGAAAATACCGATTTCGGCCCATTTTTGTCGGGTGGTACGGAAATCGCCCGAAAAGTACAGATGAAATCGACGACCGCGAGATCCTTGTAGCATTTTTTTCTTAAATCTATAACTGTATCTCTTGTTTCGTGTCGAATTTCAAACCCTAGCCAGTGTCTGGCCCGAAAATACCGATTTTTCGGCCCATTTTTGTCGGGTTGTATGAAAATCGCCTGAAAAGTCCAGATGAAATCGACAACCGCGAGATCCGTGTAGCATTCTTCTCCTAAATTTATGACTGTGTCTCGGGTTCCCTGTCGGATTTCAAACCCTCGCCATCGTCTGGCCCGAAAATACCAATTTTCGGCCCATTTTTGTCGGGTGATACGAAAATCGCCCGAAAAGTCCAGATGAAATCGACGACCGCGAGATCCTTGTAGCATTCTTCTCCAAAATTTATAACTTTGCCTCGGGTTCCGTATCGAACTTCAAACCCTAGCCATCATCTGGCCCAACAATATCGATTTCGGCCCATTTTTGTCAGGTGGTACGAAAATTGCTCGGAAAGTCCAAATGAAATCAACGACCGCGATATCCTTGTAGCATTCTTCTCCTAAATTTATGACTGTGTCTCGGGTTCCGTGTCGGATTTCAAACCATAGCCATCGTATGGCCCAAAAATACCGATTTCGACCCAATATTGTCGGGTGGTACGAAAATTGCTTGAAAAGTCCATATGAAAACGACGACCGAGAGATCCTTGTAGCATTGTTCTCCTAAATTTCTGACTGTGTCTCAGAATGCAAGTCGGATTTCAAACCATAGCAATCGTCTAGCCCGAAAATATTGATTTTGGCCCATTATTGTCGGGTGGTACGAAAATCGCCCGAAAAGTCCAGATGAAATCGACGACCGCGAGATCCTTGTAGCATTCTATTCCTAAATTTATAACGATGTCTCTTGTTCCGTGTCGAATTTCAAACCCTAGCTAGTGTCTGGCCCGAAAATACTAATTTTCGGCCCATTTTTTTCGGGTTGTACGAAAATCGCCCGAAAATTCCAGATGAAATCGACAACCGCGAGATCCGTGTAGCATTCTTCTCCTAAATTTATGACTGTGTCTCGGGTTCCCTGTCGGATTTCAAACCCTAGCCATCGTCTGGCCCGAAAATACCGATTTCGGCCCATTTTGGTCGAATGGTACGAAAATTGCCCGAAAAGTCCAAATGAAATCGACGACCGCGAGATCCTTGTAGCATACTTCTCCTAAATTTATAACTTTGCCTCGGGTTCCGTGTCGGAATTCAAACCCTAGCCATCGTCTTGCCCAAAAATATCGATTTCGGCCCATTTTTGTTGGATGGTACGAAAATCGCCCGGAAAGTCCAGATGAAATCGACGACCGCGAGATCCTTGTAGCATTCTTTCCTAATTTTATGAATGTGTCTCAGGTTCCATGTCGGATTTCAAACCCTAGCCATCGTATGGCCCGAAAATACCGATTTCGACCCATTTTTGTCGGGTCGTACGAAAATCGGCCGAAAAGTCTAGATGAAATCGACGACCGCGAGATCCTTGTAGCATTCTTTTCCTAAATTTATGACTGTGTCTCGGGTTCCGTGTCGGATTTTAAACCCTAGCCAATGTCTAGCCCTAAAATACTGATTTCGGCCCATTATTGTCGGGTGGTACGAAAATCGCTTGAAAAGTCCAGATGAAATCGACGACCGCGAGATCCTTGTAGCATTCTTCTCCTAAATTTATGACTATGTCTCGGGTTCCGTGTCGGATTTCAAACCCTAGCCATCGTATGGCCCGAAATTACCGATTTCGACCCAATATTGTCGGGTGGTACGAAAATTGCTTGAAAAGTCCATATGAAATTGACGACCGCGAGATCCTTATAGCATTCTTCTCCTAAATTTATGACTGTGTCTCGGGTTCCGTGTCGGATTTCAAACCCTAGCCATCCTCTGGCCCGAAAATACCGATTTTGGCCCATTATTGTCGGGTGGTACGAAAATCGCCCGAAAAGCTCAGATGAAATCAACGACCGCGAGATCCTTGTAGCATTCTTTTCCTAAATTTATAACTGTATCTCTTGTTCCGTGTCGAATTTCAAACCCTAGCCAGTGTCTGGCCCGAAAATACCGATTTTTCGGCCCATTTTTGTCGGGTTGTATGAAAATCGCCCGAAAAGTCCAGATAAAATCGACAACCACGAGATCCTTGTAGCATTCTTCTCCTAAATTTATGAATGTGTCTCGGGTTCCGTGTCGGATTTCAAACCCTAGCCATCGTAATGCCCGAAAATACCGATTTCGGCCCATTTTTGTCGGGTCGTACGAAAATCGGCCAAAAAGTCTAGATGAAATCGACGACCGCGAGATCCTTGTAGCATTCTTTTCCTAAATTTATGACTGTGTCACGGGTTCCGTGTCGGATTTTAAACCCTAGCCAGTGTCTAGCCCTAAAATACCGATTTCGGCCCATTTTTGTCGGGTAGTACGAAAATCGCTTGAAAAGTCCAGATGAAATCGACGACCGTGAGATCCTAGTAGCATTGTTCTCCTAAATTTATGACTGTATCTCGGGTTCTCTGTCGGATTTCAAACCCTAGCCATCGTCTGGCCCGAAAATACCGATTTCAGACCAGTTTTGTCGTGTGGTACGGAAATCGCCCGAAAAATCCAGATGAAATCGACGACCGCGAGATCCTTGTAGCATTCTTTTTCTAAATTTATAACTGTGTCTCTTGTTCCGTGTCGAATTTCAAACCCTAGCCAGTGTCTGGCCCGAAAATACCAATTTTCAGCCCATTTTTTTCGGGTTGTACGAAAATCGCCCGAAAATTCCAGATGAAATCGACAACCGCGAGATCCGTGTAGCATTCTTCTCCTAAATTTATGACTGTGTCTCGGGTTCCCTGTCGGATTTCAAACCCTAGCCATCGTCTGGCCCGAAAATACCGATTTCGGCCCATTTTGGTCGAATGGTACGAAAATTGCCCGAAAAGTCCAAATGAAATCGACGACCGCGAGATCCTTGTAGCATACTTCTCCTAAATTTATAACTTTGCCTCGGGTTCCGTGTCGGAATTCAAACCCTAGCCATCGTCTTGCCCAAAAATATCGATTTCGGCCCATTTTTGTTGGATGGTACGAAAATCGCCCGGAAAGTCCAGATGAAATCGACGACCGCGAGATCCTTGTAGCATTCTTTCCTAATTTTATGAATGTGTCTCAGGTTCCATGTCGGATTTCAAACCCTAGCCATCGTATGGCCCGAAAATACCGATTTCGACCCATTTTTGTCGGGTCGTACGAAAATCGGCCGAAAAGTCTAGATGAAATCGACGACCGCGAGATCCTTGTAGCATTCTTTTCCTAAATTTATGACTGTGTCTCGGGTTCCGTGTCGGATTTTAAACCCTAGCCAATGTCTAGCCCTAAAATACTGATTTCGGCCCATTATTGTCGGGTGGTACGAAAATCGCTTGAAAAGTCCAGATGAAATCGACGACCGCGAGATCCTTGTAGCATTCTTCTCCTAAATTTATGACTATGTCTCGGGTTCCGTGTCGGATTTCAAACCCTAGCCATCGTATGGCCCGAAATTACCGATTTCGACCCAATATTGTCGGGTGGTACGAAAATTGCTTGAAAAGTCCATATGAAATTGACGACCGCGAGATCCTTATAGCATTCTTCTCCTAAATTTATGACTGTGTCTCGGGTTCCGTGTCGGATTTCAAACCCTAGCCATCCTCTGGCCCGAAAATACCGATTTTGGCCCATTATTGTCGGGTGGTACGAAAATCGCCCGAAAAGCTCAGATGAAATCAACGACCGCGAGATCCTTGTAGCATTCTTTTCCTAAATTTATAACTGTATCTCTTGTTCCGTGTCGAATTTCAAACCCTAGCCAGTGTCTGGCCCGAAAATACCGATTTTTCGGCCCATTTTTGTCGGGTTGTATGAAAATCGCCCGAAAAGTCTAGATGAAATCGTTAACCGCGAGATCCTTGTAGCATTCTTCTCCTAAATTTATGAATGTGTCTCAGGTTCCGTGTCGGATTTCAAACCCTAGCCATCGTAATGCCTGAAAATACCGATTTCGGCCCATTTTTGTCGGGTCGTACGAAAATCGGCCAAAAAGTCTAGATGAAATCGACGACCGCGAGATCCTTGTAGCATTCTTTTCCTTAAATTTATGACTGTGTCACGGGTTCCGTGTCGGATTTTAAACCCTAGCCAGTGTCTAGCCCTAAAATACCGATTTCGGCCCATTTTTGTCGGGTAGTACGAAAATCGCTTGAAAAGTCCAGATGAAATCCACGACCGTGAGATCCTTGTAGCATTCTTCTCCTAAATTTATGACTATGTCTCGGGTTCCGTGTCGGATTTCATACCCCAACCATCGTCTGGCCCGAAAATACCGATTTTGGCCCATTATTGTCGGGTGGTACGAAAATCGCCCAAAAAGTCCAGATGAAATCGACGACTGCGAGATCCTTGTAGCATTCTTTTCCTAAATTTATAACTGTGTCTCTTGTTCCGTGTCGAATTTCAAACCCTAGCCATTGTCTGGCCCGAAAATACCGATTTTCGGCCCATTTTTGTCGGGTTGTACGAAAATCGCCAGAAAAGTCCAGATGAAATCGACAACCGCGAGATCCTTGTAGCATTCTTCTCCTAAATTTATGACTGTGTCTCGGGTTCTCTGTCGGATTTCAAACCCTAGCCATCGTCTGGCCCGAAAATACCGATTTCACACCAGTTTTGTCGGGTGGTACGGAAATCGCCCGAAAAATCCAGATGAAATCGACGACCGCGAGATCCTTGTAGCATTCTTTTTCTAAATTTATAACTGTGTCCCTTGTTCCGTGTCGAAGTTCAAACCCTAGCCAGTGTCTGGCCCGAAAATACCAATTTTCAGCCCATTTTTTTCGGGTTGTACGAAAATCGCCCGAAAATTCCAGATGAAATCGACAACCGCGAGATCCGTGTAGCATTCTTCTCCTAAATTTATGACTGTGTCTCGGGTTCCCTGTCGGATTTCAAACCCTAGCCATCATCTGGCCCGAAAATACCGATTTCGGCCCATTTTTGTCGGGTGGTACGAAAATCGCCCGAAAAGTCCAAATGAAATCGACGACCGCGAGATCCTTGTAGCATACTTCTCCTAAATTTATAACTTTGCCTCGGGTTCCGTGTCGGAATTCAAACCCTAGCCATCGTCTGGCCCAAAAATATCAATTTCGGCCCATTTTTGTTGGATGGTACGAAAATCGCCCGGAAAGTCCAGATGAAATCGACGACCGCGAGATCCTTGTAGCATTCTTTCCTAATTTTATGAATGTGTCTCAGGTTCCGTGTCGGATTTCAAACCCTAGCCATCGTATGGCCCGAAAATACCGATTTCGACCCATTTTTGTCCGGTCGTACGAAAATCGGCCGAAAAGTCTAGATGAAATCGACGACCGCGAGATCCTTGTAGCATTCTTTTCCTAAATTTATGACTGTGTCTCGGGTTCCGTGTCGGATTTTAAACCCTAGCCAATGTCTAGCCCTAAAATACTGATTTCGGCCCATTATTGTCGGGTGGTACGAAAATCGCTTGAAAAGTCCAGATGAAATCGACGACCGCGAGATCCTTGTAGCATTCTTCTCCTAAATTTATGACTGTGTCTCGGGTTCCGTGTCGGATTTCAAACCCTAGCCATCGTATGGCCCGAAATTACCGATTTCGACCCAATATTGTCGGGTGGTACGAAAATTGCTTGAAAAGTCCATATGAAATTGACGACCGCGAGATCCTTATAGCATTCTTCTCCTAAATTTATGACTGTGTCTGGGGTTTCGTGTCGGATTTCAAACCCTAGCCATCGTCTGGCCCGAAAATTCCGATTTTGGCCCATTATTGTCGGGTGGTACGAAAATCGCCCGAAAAGCTCAGATGAAATCAACGACCGCGAGATCCTTGTAGCATTCTTCTCCTAAATTTATGAATGTGTCTCGGGTTCCGTGTCGGATTTCAAACCCTAGCCATCGTAATGCCCGAAAATACCGATTTCGGCCCAATTTTGTCGGGTCGTACGAAAATCGGCCAAAAAGTCTAGATGAAATCGACGACCGCGAGATCCTTGTAGCATTCTTTTCCTAAATTTATGACTGTGTCACGGGTTCCGTGTCGGATTTTAAACCCTAGCCAGTGTCTAGCCCTAAAATACCGATTTCGGCCCTTTTTTGTCAGGTAGTACGAAAATCGCTTGAAAAGTCCAGATGAAATCGACGACCGTGAGATCCTTGTAGCATTCTTCTCCTAAATTTATGACTATGTCTCGGGTTCCGTGTCGGATTTCATACCCTAGCCATCGTCTGGCCCGAAAATACCGATTTTGGCCCATTATTATCGGGTGGTACGAAAATCGCCCAAAAAGTCCAGATGAAATCGACGACTGCGAGATCCTTGTAGCATTCTTTTCCTAAATTTATAACTGTGGCTCTTGTTCCGTGTCGAATTTCAAACCCTAGCCATTGTCTAGCCCGAAAATACCGATTTTCGGCCCATTTTTATCGGGTTGTACGAAAATCGAAAGAAAAGTCCAGATGAAATCGACAACCGCGAGATCCTTGTAGCATTCTTCTCCTAAATTTATGACTGTGTCTCGGGTTCTCTGTCGGATTTCAAACCCTAGCCATCGTCTGGCCCGAAAATACCGATTTCAGACCAGTTTTGTCGGGTGGTACGGAAATCGCCCGAAAAATCCAGATGAAATCGACGACCGCGAGATCCTTGTAGCATTCTTTTTCTAAATCTATAACTGTGTCTTTTGTTCCGTGTCGAATTTCAAACCCTAGCCAGTGTCTGGCCCGAAAATACCAATTTTCAGCCCATTTTTTTCGGGTTGTACGAAAATCGCCCGAAAATTCCAGATGAAGTCGACAACCGCGAGATCCGTGTAGCATTCTTCTCCTAAATTTATGACTGTGTCTCGGGTTCCCTGTCGGATTTCAAACCCTAGCCATCATCTGGCCCGAAAATACCGATTTCGGCCCATTTTTGTCGGGTGGTACGAAAATCGCCCGAAAAGTCCAGATGAAATCGACGACCGCGAGA